>CAOGCB010115531.1:0-15932 GCA_948266635.1 Cnidoscolus chayamansa
ATTTTCAGGGCAACATCTGCCATTTCACATGTTGTTCTTGGTCAATTCAAAACATGTGTTGTGCTGCTTGGAAATTTTTATTTGTTTGGCTCCAATCCAGGAGTGACCAGCATCTGTGGTGCGTTCACAGCTATTGCTGGCATGTCTGCTTACACATACCTCAATTTATTCAGCATGAAATCACAGGCAGGAAAAATATCTCCACAGAAAACAGCAGCAGCAAAATCTAGGTTGAGTAGAGAAAATGGAGATGGCCATGATGGATATGGTGGGGAATCTGTGTAGTTATCTTTGTCAAAACAGTTCCTTTTTAGGTATTGTTTCATCAATATATATATATATATATATATATTGCTAACAAGTTGATGTCTAATTTTTTACTCCACGTACTGCAAATCTGAAGCAAACTCTATGCTAATTCTGTAGATACTGACCAGTGCCTACTCTCTTGAACGTGAGTGAACATTGTATATAGAGACGAGACTATGAGGCAATTTCAACTTTTACTGGAGCTTTGTTATAATGATAGGCAGTAAATTACTTATAATTATTGAAAAGACGAGATGTCATTGCATAGTCTCTGCAAAGAAGACGATACAAATTCAATTTGCATGAAAGGATTGAAATAGAGAGGATAGAATATGAGCTGACATGAACGAGATGAAATAATGGGTAAAATGTGAAGAACAATGCCCTGAAATAAACACAGCATAGTTGATGAAGGTATAGCAGATCATGTGGGATTTCCAGTGATTTTTACTAAGATATTATAAGTTAAAATTAATAGTTTATATACACTATTATCATTATCGTATATAGGCTTAACAAAGCAACAAACAAAGTAGAAAATCAAGGAAACGATCGACAAGGTTGTGCTAGCTGTATAGCCAGCTATATAAAGTTGTGCAACAACTTGTATATATGAAGCTGTGCAACAACTTGTATATCTGTATAAAAAAAAAGGAATAGTTATAATATCAGCAAAAACTACTTTTCTACTTAATTCTATTCTCTTTTCTCTCAATTTATTTTCTCCCTCAATCCTAATTCTCTATTCTCTTTATTCTTATCTCTATTTTCTGTTCTAAGTCCCTATATATGATATTTAGTATCAGAGCTTGGATAAATTCAGCTCCGATCAACCAAAAACCAATCAGTTACTATGGATGATGACACGATCGATGGCAAACCAGGAGGGACGATTCAGCGAGCTGAAAGAGCAACTCCTAGCAATCCAGAAACAGTTAATGGAGAAAGCCCAGAGAGATAAGGAGGAGTTGCATGAGGAATTCCGCAAAAGCATAGACAGCTTTAGAAGTGCAATGGTGGAAGAGCTGCGATCTATTTTTGGAGTTGGATTGATCGATCTAATCAAAGGAGGAACGTTCGGAGACAATAAGAAAAATAATTTGACAGTTGCGTGTAGAGAGAAAGGGATTCTTCAAGCTCTAAAGGTGAGTGTCACTCAAATGGCACAGGAAGCCAAACAGCTTTGGTCATCAGAAAATGAAGGTATATCTAGATTTTTGCTAGAAATTATTCTAGGAATATTGGATGAAAAGGAGCAAGTGTCTATTAAGGATGTAGACATGGCAAGTGAGATTAATATTCTTGATGATGGGGAAGTGAAAGATATTGTTATTAGTGGTAATACAAAAAATGTATCTCAAGAGAAGCAACTTATGCTGGTCCAAGTTCCTACTTCTATTAAGGTCCCTAAGTTGATCATGTTGAAGGATGGTGAGAATAAGAAGTTGATCTTTGAAACGTTAGAGGCAAGCATGAAGATAATACACATGAGCTCCTTTTTAGCATATTGGTGAACAAAACTTCTATCAAGATCAAAATATTGCAATGTATTTGGAGCTGAGATTGATACAAAGAGAGTTCTATTCATGTGTTTTTATCATTCTGATGAAGGATGAATGGGAGAAATCAAGAAAGCAAAGGAAAAAAAAATAATATGGAGTGTTATGCTAATAACAGAATAAGATAATTCTTAGAATATGTGGAAATCATTTTCTTCTAATGGTTTGATTTGCAAAATTTATATCTCATTGATCTTCTTGGGGACAAGAAGATCCTCATGGGGAGGGTATTGTCACATAATATAGGAGAATCTGGAGGGAAATAACTGTTTTGGTTAGAGTTTGTTTAGGTTGTTATGCAGCTGTGAGTTGTGCCAGCTGTAGTTAGTTGTGCTAGCTGTAGCTAACTATGGAGCCAGTTGTACAAAGCTGTGCAACAACATGTATACTTATATAAAAAGAAGGAATAGTTGTACCGGGAAAGGAATGAAAAATATCAGTAAACAATCCTTTTTCTATTCTTTGCATAATTCTATTCTCTTTTCTCCCCTCAATTCTATTCTCTTTTCTCTCAATCTATTTTCTCTCTCAACCCTAATTCTCTATTCTCTCTATTATCATCTCTATTTTATGTTCTAAGTCTCTATATATGACAAACTACTACAAGTTTCTGAATAAAATGAACTTGAATCTCAATATGTTTTGTTCTTCCATGATAAGCTGGATTTTTAGACATAGCAATTGATACTTTGTTATCACAATAGATATTAGTTGCTCCATTTTGATCTTGACAGAGATCTACTACAATTCTCTTCAACCATATTCCTTATCATGCTAATGATGTAGCAGCTGCATATTCAGCTTCTGAGGAAGATAAAGTTATTGTAGACTGCTTCTTCGAACTCCATGAAATAGCAGCTGAGCCAAGATTAAACACATAACCCGAAGTGCTCCTCCTATACTCCAAGCATCCAGCCCAATCACTATCACTGAAACCAAGCCTGAAATATGAGACTGCTAAATACCACAACCTGAAATCTATAGTTCCAGCTACATAATGCAAGACTCGCTTTGCAACTCCAAGATGATATTTTGATGGATTGTGCATAAACCTAGAAATTACTCCAACAGAAAATGTTATATTTGGCCTTGTATGAGTTAAATAAACTAACCCACCAATTAAGCTTCTAAAGTAACTTGAATTAGCTTGATCAGTTCCATCATCAGCCTGCAATTTTTCATTTAAATTCATTGGAGCAGCTGTAATTTTGCAATTATACATGTTGAATCTTTCCAATAAATCAGTTGTATATTTTCTTTGTGACACAAAAACTCCATCTTCAACTTGCTTCACCTCCAAATCAAGAAATAATAAAACAAACCCAAGTCTGACATCTCAAACTTTCTCTTCATGCTTACCTTAAACTCATTAATGAAAGAAGAAGAACCGGTATAAATCACGTCATCGACATAAAGGCAAACAATGATAAACTCATTTTTACCTTGTTTTTTTTAAAGGAAATAGTGGGTTCAAATAGTGGGTTCATTCTTACTTCTCTCAAAATCATTATCAAGAAAGTATGAGTCAATTTTACTATACAATACCATGCCCGTGAAGCCTGCTTTAAGCTGTAAAGAGCCTTTTTCAGCTTGTAGATCTGCTCTTCTTTTCAAGAACAACAAAACCTTCAGGTTGAGAAACATATACCTCCTCTTCTAGCTCTCCATTTAAAAATGCAGACTTGACATCAAATTGGAAGATAGGCCATTTCAATTGGGCAGCCAAGGCATTCAGAATTCTCATCGTTTCAAATCGAGCAATGGGAGAGAAGGTGTCTTCGTAATCCACACCTTTTTGCTGTGCATATCCTTTTACCATCAGTCATGTCTTATGCTTTTGTATGATGCCATATGCTTGAAATTTTGTTCTTAACACCCATTTTACTCCAATGGCATGCTTGTCGTCTGGTAGATCCACTAACTCCCATGTTTCGTTCTTACGAATTACTTCAAGTTCTTCATTCATTGCAAGGCGCCATTCCTTTTTCTCTGCTGCTTCTTTAAATGTCACCGGATCAACAACAAACAAAGCTTGTGTAGTAGAATAAATTTCTTATATGACCTGAATTTTCTTGGAGGAGTTTCATCATCAGATGAGCTTTTGTTATTAGAACTGGAAGAAGTATTATTTGGTGAAGGTGGAGTAGAAGAATCAAATGCATTTGGAGTTGTCAATTGTTGTTCAGGGTTTGGAGGACCATTATTTACACTTGAAATTGAAATATGAATCTGATATGAATCCTTGTCAAAATTCCAGCTTGCTTCTTCATCAAAAACCACATTCATGATGATAATTATCTTGCCACTCAATGGGTTAAAAATCTTATACGCCTTTGAATTAGAATAATAACCAACAAAAATACATTTCGTCAATTTTTCATCAAGTTTGCTGAGTTTGTGTGTATCAATCAAGGAATAGGCTATACACCCAAATATTTTTAAGTGGCTTACCCATGGTCTCCTCCCACACCATGCTTCATATGGTGTTTGGTTAAGCACTGCTTTTGTTGGAGATAAATTCAACAAATAGACAGCAACAACAACACCTTCAACCCATTACTCATTCAGCAATCCCTTAGCTTTCAGCAAACTTCTAGCCATTTCAACCACCATTCGGTTCTCACGTTCAGCAACTTCGTTTTGCTCTAGTGTATAAGGTGTTGTCAATTCTCTATGCACACCTTACTCACAAAAATTGTTAAATTCATTTGACACAAATTCTCCTTTCGATCGGTTAACAAGGTTTTTATGCTTTTTCCACTTTGCTTCTCAACAAAGGCTATAAAATTATTGAAGGTATGAAATGCTTCCGATTTTGCTTGGAGGAAGAAAACCCAACTCATGTGGCTGTAGTCATTTGTAAACAACAAAAAATAGAAACTCCTAAACAAAGATGGTGTTTTCATGGAGCCACACAAGTGAGTATGTATAAGCTCAAGACACTCAAATGCTCTAAAAGACTTTCCCATAGGAATTGGTTTTTTACATTGTTTCCTATACACACACCCTTCACAAAGTCTAAAGACTCAATTCTAGGCAACCCAAAAACCATTTCCTTTTGACTTAACAATCTCAGACCCTTTACATTTAAATGCCCGTACCATAAATACCACAATTTTGACTCACTATTCTCTTGACAATGAGAGAATAATTTTCACACTAGAAACTTCAAGTGGAAAAAGATTATGGACCATACAAACATCAAAAATGACCTGATCTGATTTTTTTTTTATCCCTAATCACGTAAGACCCATCATCAAATGTGATAGAGTATCCACTAGTCATAAGCTGCCCAATACTCAATAAATTTTGAGACAGAGAAGGAAAAAAATAAATATTGTAAATAAGTTTTATGTTACCATCACCATTATCAATTACCACAGTGCCTTTACCTTCTACTTCCATCTGCTTGTCATTATCGAGTCTTACTTTCTTCTTGTATGACTCATCCAACTCCTTGAACAATGATTTTATTCCGGTCATATGATTGGAACTGCCGCTGTCTAGAAACCAAATATTGTTTGAAGCTTTTGTGTCTTTTGTATAGGCCATGAATAATTTCATCTCCATCTCCTCTTCATTTTCTTCTTTAGCATAATTGATTGTTTTTCTCTTTTCCTGCAATATGCTCTTACATGCCCATATTCATTGTAGTTACAACATTGAATATTGCTTTAATATTGTCTTTCAGGTGTTTGATCTTATTCATATTGTCCTCTACCACATATCTTCCTCTACCATGTCCTCTACCACGGTAGCTTCCTCTACTACGTCCTCTACTTGGAGAGTTTTTAGAATCAGATGTTGGGAGGACTCTCATATCACTTGAAATGCCTTTTTCTTCATTTTTCTCATGTTTCCGGTTCAATCTTGCTTCATGAGATAGCAAGAAACCTATCAGTTTATCAAACGAGTAAGTAGCCAAGTCTTTGGATTCTTCAATTGCTGAAACAACATGATCAAACCTTGGAGTCAAAATTCTTAATACTTCCTCAACAATAGTTTGGCTAGAAATTTGCACTCCATAGGTTCTCATTTGGTTCACAATGGTTGCTACTCTTAAAAGAAAGTCTTGCACTGATTCACTATCTTTCATCTCCAATGTTTTAAACTCAAATGTTTCAAACTCACGACGGAGAGATTGGAGTTTTATTGTAACTGCTTTTGATGAGCCCTAAAATGTCGTTTGCAATGTTGTCCAAGCTCCCTTCGCTGACTCATGAATAGCTTGTTGAATAAAGAACAAGGCTTTCGAGTCCTTTTTCTTGTTATCTTTCAATCTGGCCTCTTCATGGTTATCAAGATACCCATTCTCAACCAAGTCCCACAAATCTTGAGACAAGAACAAGTTCTTCATTTTGATGCTCCAAAATTCATAGCCTTCACCGTTGAAGACCGAAATTGCTGGTTGAGAAATATTCACGATGTTGCTGTTCATTTTTAATAATTATTAATAAAACACATAAAAGATTTTAATTGTAATTAACAACTATATAATATTTAATTCAATGGTTAAAATTAACCTCAAAATCATTAACCCTTTATTTACTGTCTGAATTTGAAAATAATAATAATAATAAAAGTTAATTGCATATATAATAAACACACTTACAAAGAAAAAGAAGTAAATTACAATTAAAGTTGGAAACTTAATTAATTATTAGGGGATAATACAATGCTGAAACCCTAATTATTAATAAAGAGGGGTATGAGATTTTATTGCTGGTGACGAGGAGCACGTCCAAAACCAAAAGCAGCGGCTTTCTCACAGGAAGAGCACATTGGAAGATGAAAACACAAAGGAGATTTTCCGGAACGTAGTTCTTGCAATTCTTTCTTCAATCTTGTATTCTCATCGCTTAAACTTTCGCAACATCTTTTCAAGAATTCACAGTCTACCTCTGTTTGCTTCAGTTTGATCCTGCACCAACATTTTCTTTACTTTTTGTATTAATCATATATATATATATATATGTAGTGTATATATAATTCATTAAGCTTGACCTTGCCCTCCGATTCTGAAACCAAACTTCAACTTGTCTTGCCGTCAACTTCAATTGCTCAGCAAGTTCATGCTTCTGTGCCTGCATGAATATCATTATTTATATATATATATATACATATAAAAGAACAGCTAGAATAAAATAAAAATGTACATACGGGATTGAGAGTAGTATTCAGCTTGAAGCTGTTCTCAAGCAAAGTGGACTGTTCTTTAGTCAGCCTCAGTTTTTTTCTACTGCTGTTCTTGTAGTTTTTGGCTTTATCATTTGCATGCTCTTGTTGATGATGATGAACTGATCTGATTGACTCTTCATCTTCTTTTTCTTCTTCTTCTTCTTCTTCTTTAGGGCAAAGGGTAAAAGAGAGGTCCAAGCAAACCCTAGACTCGTCCTTAGCATGCCTCTTTGAACCTTTTGGCACATAGTGACTCATGCCCAGTTTAAGACCGAGCCCTGTGTTGCAGTATTCATCCTCATGATCTTCTTCCATGGTTTGGGAGGAACAAACAAGGAAAAGAAAGGGAGAGAAAAGAAGAGAAGAGATGAACTGATATATAATAATAATAATAATAATAAAGAGGATGAAAAAGGGTATGACTTAATACAAAGAATTTAATGAGATATTATTCAATCAGTTAAGTTATTAATTAGTAAATAATTCATTCCAATTACAATTGTACATTTGTAATAATGACAACTTAACTAACTATACCCTAAAAATAAAAGACAAAATGGCTTCTTCTAAGGAAACCAAAAATAACTTATTATCATTTTCAAAGGACTTTTGTGTCCTCTTACTAATTAATTAAAAGATTAAAAATAATTACATGAGATTTATCAAAATTGATAAAAGGGGATGGGAAATAATTGTATTTGATTTTGAAAATAAAGAAACAATATATCTTTTATTAATTAATTAATTAATTAATATTAAACTTTAAAAAAATTCATTTATTTATTTATTTATTTATTTACATAATAAATTTATTTGAAAAGGATATAAAAAGTAAGAGATGTTAATAATAAGTAGCCAGCCACTATGAGGCCAAACTATAGATATAGATTTAACAGTACTTGAACAGTTTCTTCAATTCCTAATCTATCTCTTACTATTATTTATTATGTATGGAATTGGTTTCATTAAGTATTTATATTTATTTATAAAAAAAAATTAATTAGCGTTCATTAAAAAAAATGAAAAATCCAATTTCCAATTTTTAGCATGAAATTAGATTTAAAACTGTAATAGGTAAAGATGATAGAATAATAGAAATTAGAAAAGGATTGATTTCCGTTTCCAATTTACAAACAAATTTAAGTGATTTAGATATGTTTCTAAATTATCTATTTACATAATTTAGAAAGAGGGGCAAAAAAAAAAAAGAAAAGAAAAGAAAAGAAACAAGTCGGATAGCTTATGAACCAAGCTAGTACGACTGATATAATATGCAGATATTTAATCATATCAGGATGGTTCTGAAAAGATGCTGTTGCATGACTTGCTCAACCATTGTTTATACAGAGAATCAAAACAAACTCTCGTTCATTTTGTCAAGAAACAAAATTTTTATGCAAGGAAAACACTCGTTGTTCTAACTCCTGGAAACTGTTTGTCCAAAAACTAGTGTGGCATATATCAACTCATTCCATGCATCAGGAACCCCTGGAAGACACCAGTGACTACAGTCTTGCCGCCTTGTGGAAATTTTTCTCCCTGCAGTCACGTTCTTGCCATAGACTGATGGATGTCCATCCTTTCTAAAATTGGTCAACTTTGTCACATTTAATACTTTCACTGGGATATGCATTTCCTGGATTACCTCCTCCACTACCTTCATCTTCAAAGGGTAGTTACTAAGCATGGCCCCTCTCAATATTGGTTCAGTCTCTCCATTACACGTCCCTCCTGAGTCCCACTCCCCACCTCTGTTTACAAGAGTTTAACACAGATGATTAATTTTTAACAACTCCTGAAGGCATATTTATTTTATTTGCAAGCTAAAATTTTCTCTTCCATGAATTGGCCTGGTAGTCACAATCTCATTAACTGCCCCATTTTTTCCCAGTTTCCTCGTGGTTTGTACAGTCAAAAAGTAAGGATGAAGGAAGGAAATTAAAGACCACCTGAAATGAGCAGATGAATATCCTCGATAGAAAACCAATTGCTTTGCAGGATTAACATTCTCACGAATCCACTTTGCCCAGGTCCTCAATGCCCTTCTGTAAGCCTCAACTGCATCAAATTGTGGATAGAGGTGATCACCTTCTTTATAGTAGTTTTTTCTGCATTAACCAGAAATCTATTAGGTTTTCCTGGGAAGTTCATATATGCAGACTAAATCAAACAAGCAATCAAGAAACAGAAGCAAGTGTAATAAGTAAAATAGTTAATGAATCAGCAAAGATACACGTTAAATTTTTTTGCAGTTTGCAAGGTCTAGAATGCCACCAGAAGTATAATAGACCGTAAAAAAAAAATTACTTTTCAGACCCCAATTCAGCTTCTTGTCATTAACATCAAGAGATACATGAGTGGCTTTCAACACAGATATGGAAATGCAGGAAAACGATCTCTAGCTCATGATGAAAATTAAAATTACAAAAAGTTTTAGACATACCCACGAGCAGTTTTTCCATGAGTCCACCAGTGCCCAGTATTAAAAATAAGAATGTCAGCCCGCTTCCACCGACCTGATGTCTTGTCAATTCTGTCAATGGATAACGTTGGATTTGAGTTTCCCTGTGCATTGATGCGAACCCCTTCCCTTACGAGGAAATGTGACCTCACAAACTCCACTGAACAGTTATAATCCTGCCAAACACTTGTAAAAGTCAACAATTTGGTATACAATGCCTAATCTACTGTATTATTTATGATTATATTACTATTTACTTGTGGATATAAATGCAACACATTCAGTAACTAACATTTACTTGAGGATATAATTATTGAGAGAGAGAAGCAATTAAAGCATTTTAAAGGTCAAATTAGCATGGCATGTACCATAAGATGATGAATCAGGGAGAAATAAAATCAATTTTCTAAGGCATTAACCTGCTAGAAAAGAAAAATTCTGTTGTAAGGAACTTCTTATTTCACCATAACAATTCTTTCATGGGTATTAGATTAGGCCTGACCATGGCCAGAACAGCCAGTTTATAGGCATTCCAGTAATGGTTACTGTTTGAAATGGTTCCTACTCAGATCCAATTCCAGTTGGACTCCAGTTCAAAGAAAACCAAATCAACCAATATAATTTAAGAAATAAAAGAAACAAATCGTTTATATCAGGATGGTTCCAGTTTGGGCTGGTTCCAGTCCTAGTTCAATCAGGGGGGACAGGAACCAGCCCCCCTAGTAGGCGGCTTTGGTCCGGTTCAGGAACCTGAACTGTTTGATGGTCCAGTCACAGCTGAACCAAATTGTGGCCTGTCCTAGTTAAGAGAGAGATGCAGTCATGGCTGGTTATACGGAGGATGAGAGCTGCTCCAAGTTGTCCAAAGTCTAATTTATAGTGAATAATAAAAATAACATTAAATTCAAAAGAACTTTAATCAGGATGTAGCTGAATTAAGCATGTGATACCAATGCTATTCTTTGTCCAATAGAAAGTCGTATCCAAAAGGGTACCATCCTTTCCAGTAAAGCCAAGGTACCATATCAGCTGTGCACATCTATCAACATTCTCAACCGTAAAAAGTTTGTAAAACAATGAATACAATGTCAATACTCATGTAATATTCTAGTGTATCAGACAGAGATAGGACTCAACAATTATATGCCTCCCTACTCTTGCAAAACCATCTATCCTAACTCCTCAGTCTATCTACAACTGAGAAGGCTATTGCCATATGACAGCCTCATGTTTGGACTAAAACATAGAAGCTATATTATTACCATAAATTTGAAGACATAATAGCCTCTTCCCTTTGTTATTTTATGGCCATGTATTTCATGCATTCTACTCTTATCAGGTAAGCCTTCCCGGAGCAGGCATAGCATTGACTCAAACTGGTTCCGGTTCATGGAATCTCCAACGAGCATTAGCCTCTTACCTCTCAATCTTGTCAAGAAATCTGTTGCATTGAACCTACAAGTGAAAAGTGAAAGTAGAAAAGAATCGCACTCATGCTAATTTGTTATGCAATTGAAAACAATAATGATATTCAATGTTTAAAACATTGCAAGTTACTGAAAAAACAAACGTAAACCTTCAAATTTTTGCAGAAGACTTCCAAATTTCAGAAGGAATTTTCAAATTAGGCAAGAACCAGAAATTTTTCACAGGATTGTAAGCTTTCATAAAATAGACATGCACATGCATGCATAGATGCACAGACAAAAACATTTCCATTGACATATAAGTACTCTTGAAATCCCAGGTCAAGGAGTATGGATTTAATAAACAAGGTGACTTCCATGGTGATTGAGGCTTGAAACAAACAAGCAAACCTATATGCTGAACTAGGCTTGAAACAGGGATTTACATCAGTAAAATGACTTGTGCCATTTTAATTTGAATTTCCAACATTTCTATGCCATTTAATTTTCTTGTATACTGCGGATGTGGGACTTGTTCCACAAGCCAACACCACACTCAACTGCAATTGGTGTGGTTCAGACTTTACAGGCCCATTTATCAATTGGTATTCCATGGGATGGCTCATCTCACTTGGGTCTAGCTCCTTTTGGTTCTGCCCTGAAGGTCTAGCTCACTGCGCAAGCCAATGGATTAGATCCACTTAAGTTAGCTCAATTAATTATGCCCATCATGCTCTCAGGTCCCAGATCTACTGCAGTCGGTCTCATAGATCTAAAACCATGTTGAAATATGAGCCAATAAGCGCTAATTAATCAAAAAAGCAAGCTTCCATGTTGCCCTAGAATTTAAACTGGACTCTCCATCATCAAATTGGCCTAATTTGCTTTGGTTTGCCAACGTTATAAGCCCTTTATTTTCTTGCACTACCAATGTGGAACTTGTTCCCACAAACTATATATTCCCACACTCCAATCATGATACTATGAGCCAAATCAAATAAGGGTAATAACATTCTAAGAAGACTAACAAAGAATACAAATTATTGGAGTTAAGATGACATACAAACAAACAAATATGATGGCTTGAACACCATACAAGTTATTTAATAACATCAACATTGGAGAGTTAGGATGTGTCAAATGGAAGTATCAGAAAAGTTTGTTTAAAGGGCTTTATATAACATAAAAGCTACAATCAGGACAATGAGTTTAAGTGGCTGGGGATCAATTTTGACTAGTAATAATTGTTTTATAGTAGTATATAATTATATATGCACATTAAACAATGTCATAAACAGTATTTAATGAAAAGTTACGATCAATTTGTTGTTAATTGATCAATGGGTTCAAAAGCATTTGAAGAAATGAAAGTAAAAAATACCGAACTCATACGACATCTAAGTTAAGTTATAAGCTCTGAAACACCATGCTACATTTTTTTGCACACCAAAATCTGTTAACAATACACATAGAGCTATACTTAATCCTTAAGTTCCAATGGCATTTGGGTTTTCTTTAAATTAAAATTGATATTTATCTCATTCTACAAAAGTAAATGATTAGAATAATATACGTAGAGATTCTGAAGAGAAAAAAAAAAACAATACTTATTGAAATTGGACAACTTGTTAGACATATAGTGCAATCAACAAAAAGAAATCTAATTATTTTGATATAGGAAACAAAAATTTTGTCACTATTAGAAAATTTTTGTGGAATCCTTAGCCAGGAATTTGTTTGTTTCATAGTTAATGTTTGATAAAAGTTATCCTGCATGAACTAATAATTGTAATCAGAAATATAATTTTGAGTCTCCTTAACTACTTTTTCAAGCATGTGTTCCTCGAATCTCTCTCCCCATCCTTCTTATGCAGATATTCATACTTTCCTTTATCCTCTTTTCTTCTTCAATTATGACAGTGCTGGCTACCACAATGTAGTCTTAAATTACAGCCAATATTTATTTGTCAAGCATCCATCTATTCAAGAATCCAAAATCAACTTACAAACACCAAGTGCTTTTTTCACTGTAAGTTCAATTCTAACATTCCCCAATTTATCAACCTATAACACACTACAGACTCAGAAGTACATATAGTTCAATCTGAAGACAATTTTGGCACTATGGCTGAGGAAAATGTAATCAAAATCACATAATAAAGAGTAGGTACGCAAATACAAACCAATATTTTTGGACTCCAGTTTTTGTCTATTTCCAAAAATCTAGACATTATCCTTGACTTCTAAAACTTGCAGAACCTCAAAATAAAATGCTTTATGTTTCCCTTAGTAGCCCTGTATGAAATCAATCCCATAATTTTAGAGTTCCTAAGTCTTCAGACATACTTCTTCCTAAGTCCCATACTGTGTGCATCAAATGCAATAGGAAGGAAGAAAGCAGTAAGTACCCTTCTCAAGGTAGAAAGATATCACTATACATGGGTAAACTGAAAAAAGAAAATCTAATTGAAGAGATTTGGACTTTTCAACCATTTGACCTTCGAGCTATCCCATTCCTCTTCAATAATTTGAATTGATCTCTGATCACAATAATAATGAATCTGAATTGATCTTATCAGCAACATTAATAATCTGAATATAGAGCCCAAATTCAATGTTGAGATAAAGCATTGCTTGAGAGGCCACAAAACATGGACAGTGTAGTTTCAGCTAGAAGTATTTGGATTGCTGTTTCCCCTGATTTCCTCTCATGCTGAGACGGTGACAACATGGTCTGAATGCTTCCTTAGAGGAAGTCTTTTAGTCAGATTCTTTAAATTTTTGTAACTTTTTCACAAAAACAAACCCAGAAAATATCTAATAGTAAGACCGCTTACAAGAATAGTGATCAAGTTTTTCAAAATAAAGACTCTTGTATAGAGATAAGGCTAAACATTGCGAGTCCAGTTAAACATTTGTGAACCTTAAAAGAAAAATTGTGTTTATTAGCTAGTTGCAGAAGCAGGCTCAGGAGAAAATTTTGTTTTTTCCTTTTCAGTTTTCTCCTTGTGTCGTTGAGTCCTTAGCTCTGACGTTTATGTTGTATAGGTCCAAAATCAATGCAATTTATTGCATTACCCGTCAAAATAAACACACACACACACACACTCAAAAAAAAAAAGGCGAATTCATACTGCCTAATTTAAAGCACAACACGTTGTCCCCAATTTAATATCCAATCAAGGACGCAACTTTAACCTTTACAACGATGGTATTCATAGAATCAAAATTACAATGTCCACATGAATAAACAAATAAATTAGACAAAAGACTGAAGGCAATCAAGAAACAATGACACACCTGGGAAGATCACAATTGTCCGGCTTCCATCGCCATTTAAGATAATCGGTATCTTTCCTTCCATTGATTTGGCAATCATAAGCCTCGTCAACATATGGACAAGAACCCGGTCTATAAATTGGGTATTCCTCGTCTTTAACCCAAGTTCCCATGTACAAATCACAATGTTTACCATTCTGAATCAATTGATGAGCACCATTGTCACCCAGAGGGACAACAGGCTCAGAATAAGGAACTTGGCCCTCCTTATCTTTAGTGGAGATCTGCCGACTAATTGACTCATCATAAGATTTAGGCTCTACACTTCTCTTGGGAGAAGACGGAGATATCGGTGGTTGGGTGGATGCACCGACGAGCTCAGAATCAGAAACAGTGTCTTCCTTCTCTTTTCCAACAGGGACTTCAACAGAAACAGGATTAGAACCGTTTTCTGAAATTGTAGATGTGAGTTGGTAAAGAGTGTCGGGCGTGGAAAGGTGCAAATTGGCTTGGGGAAATGAATCTCTGTAAAGGGACAGACGAGGCTCTAGAGCACGTTTACTGAAAAGGAAAATGGTTAAGAGGAACAAAACAAGGAACGAGAAAATGGTTAACGTATAACGGCTCTTGAGAGAAGAGAAGGAATTTGCCAATGCCATTCAGTGAATGACAGAGCATGCTTTGTCTGTTTTTAATTCCTGAGGAAGACGAGTATCAATTTCTGCCTTGACACCTGATACTGCTCATTTCCGATTTCCTCTCTCTGCCTTGAACCGTACTATTTATTTTTTCTGTTTTTCAACACTAAATAGCTTCCATCTCTTTGAAATTATTATTGAGATGGTAAATAAATTAAATTATTTGTGAATTTATTTTATTTTAGTAAAATTTTATTTAATTTAAATTTATTTAATAAATATATTAATGTATAAATTTAAAAATATTTAGTTTATTAAAAATCAAAAATTAATTTATTTATAATTTTATGAGTTAATTTGTGAATGCACTTATTTAATTAAAATTATTTAGTGTTAAATTTATTATTTTTAAATTAAAATTATTAAAATTATAAATAAGAATTTTTTTTATAAATACTTATTGTTTTAAACTAAAAATTATTAAAATCGTAAATGATACGAGTTTTTTTAAAGTCATTTAGGCTTTAGCTCGATAAAACTTGACTTGTTTTGACTCGTTGAAATAAACTAAATTTAAGCTCTTTGATGCTTGATTCATTAAATTATTTATTATTTAGTTTCTCTTTACTAAAACTGTTAATTGTTTCAAATGATCAATATTTTTTTGATGCGAATTGGGCATGATGTAAGATCAACAAGACTTCATATTATTATGTATTTATAAAACTAACTTCATGTGCTTAATGGAGAATATATTCAGCTGCCGAATCAAGAGCTCAATGCTCTAAGTATGAAAGAAGAAGCATGGTTTGATTTGGAAACAACAAATATCCAGTAATGCTATACAAACAATAATCTCAAAGTGGCCTGAATTGCAAGAATTATAACACAACTTTGAAGAAGTATTTCAAGAACCTAGTGGCTTACCTCCTCCAAGAGCCTTTGTCCATAAAATCCCAATCAGAGAAGGATCACAACTAGTAAATGTCAGACCATACAGGCAAACAAAGGACTATTATAGAAACTATGGTAAAGAAATGTTAGATGCTTGAATTATTCAAATTAGCTCCAATCCTTATGCTAGTCTAGTGGTCCTATTCAA
>CAOGCB010115583.1:0-11983 GCA_948266635.1 Cnidoscolus chayamansa
AAATTGAATTATGAGAAAAAACTGAAATTGGCCCCTTCAAATTCTAAATCACTTTCTGTTACAATAAAAATCTGATATATTTTTTGTCCTAAAATATAAAAATGTTTTAAAAATAAAAATATTTGAAAATCATAGTGTTAGTTTTACTGTTTATTAGTATTTCTATGTAATAAATAAAATTCAATAAAACTAAATCTCATTGGAAAAAACCTAAAGTTGGACAATTGAAATATGTAAATAAATTTGTAAATTTGTAACATTTTGTTATTTCCATTTTTAGTTATACGTTTTTCTATTTTAATGTTATATATATATATATATATATATAATAATAAGAATAAGAATAAGAATATTTCCGATTCTATTTTAATTTTAAGATAAAAATTGAGCATGACAAACCATTATTTTATTTTTTAATTGAAATAATAGGAGTTTGAAGTTGGCCCCCTAATGAAATGATTCTAGATTCATCCCTGGTTGCACTATAATCTTCTCATTCTTATCAGGATTGTTGTCTTCCTTTTTTCATTTTATATTTTTATTTTGTTCTGTTCTTTTAATATTTTTCATATAATGATCTATTTACAGTGAATTTTTTTTTTCATTTTATATTTTTATTTTATTCTCTTCTTTTAATATTTTTTATAATGATCTATTTACAGTGCAAAATTTTGTGATGTTGACGAAAATGGAGTACGACACATGGTATTTTGTCGTGTAATAATGGGAAAAATGGAGCTTGTTCAGCCTGGGAGTCAGCAGTGGCATCCCAGTAGTGAGAATTTTGATAGTGGGGTTGATCACCTTCAATATCCAAGCCAGTATGTAGTGTGGAATATGAATATGAACACCCATATTTATCCAGAATTTGTTGTTAGTTTCAAGATCTCTTCCAATGCTGAAGGTGATATGCTTCTACTCTTGAGGTTTCAGTTTCTGGATGAAAATTATGTCTTAATAAATATATGTATGGATACACATACACACCCACTTGCACAAATATATCCATATATTATTCTTCAAATGGATGAGAACCTGATGACTGAAGACCATTGAACCAGATAGATGCACTCACTGGTTTGTGATATGCTGGATGGAACCAATAATTTCTCTTGGTTTCAGAATCAAGCTTGAATCTCTTTTGTCCAATCTCCTTGGGTGCTGATAATTGAATCCATGACGCATAGTTATATACTTTTCGTTTGGGTTTGTAACATTCCAGAGCTCAATAACTACTCCAACTATTCATCCAGTTGCTTAGTCTGTGGTGTCTTCTCTGCAGTTGGTGGTGTCTTCTCTGCAAATGCTGTATGAATACATGAATTTCTATTCTGAAAGTTTCTTTTAACTTGACTGCTAGATTTGTTCTCTCATGACAGGGATTTTTGCTGGAAGTGAGATAAAACATGCTGTTTCCGGTATCACTACATCTGCGCAAGGTGCTCAGCAAAATTTATTAAATGAGTCCTCTGATCTGAATCTGCCAATAGAATCTCCTGCAGTTGATTTGAATCTACCTATGGAGCATCCTATAGCTGATCTTGTAAGTATACGTATTATATTTGGGCTCTTTTTTCTTTTCATTTGTGCATTTTTGCCTTGCCCCAATATTTTATATTTTGATTCTGACTTATATTTCTTTTATTCCTTATTAAAATAACAACTGCAATTATTTGTTAATAAATCACAGCAAGTCTGGCTTAGCTTCTGTTGTTTCTTTTGGCAACAACATCTCAAGCTTGCTTTTATGAAATGCCTCTTTTGGCATAGCTGCTGTTTTTTTTCTTTTCGAAATTTTTGTATTTGATTTCTCGACTTCCATTTAGAGTTCATAAAATCTTGTATTGTTGCCTTGTTATTTCTACTTATTTGATTGATAACATTTGGTTCTATCTCAGGGAAGTGAAAGCCTACCAGAATCTGGGGAATCTCTTGGAAAAGCTCCAAGTCTTGGTTCAAAAAACATGAGGACCCCTAAATCCCCTTGGATGCCTTTCCCTATGTTGTTTTCTGCAATCTCAAGTAAAGTGCCTCGTCCAGAGATGGAACGTATAACCACTCATTATGAACTATTCCAGGTATTTCAGATATCATCTTCTCTTGTTATCATCTAGATTTAAATATTCTAGGATGTCCTTTTGTTACTTGAAAAAAAAAAGAAATTAAAAGTTCGCAATAAAATACATGTTAGGCAAAGAAGATAAGCAGGGGAGATTTTATCAAAAGGTTGAGATTAATAGTTGGAGATGCTTTACTGAAGTCTACAATAACAAGTCTTCAGTGCAAGGTATGATTTGATTTTCATGATAGTTGGGACAACAATAATTTGTATGATTTGATTTTTATGATAATTGGTACACCAGTAGTTTTAACTATCAACATGTAATCTAATTTTGCTTTTTAGTAATTGCCATCATCTTGTAGTCTTTCAATGTTAGTCCACAACATAGTCTCATTGAAAACACAACTAAAGCTCGTGCCAGCCTTAGTTTTCCCCTAAAATGGACATCAAAATCGGAATCAGAGCATTGAAAGTGGCAGCACAGTCCTGAAAATTTTTGTTCACGTGGTAGGTGACTTAGCACAGCTAACATGTTAGCAAGGTTGCAGCTGAGTAGCTGACATCAGCAATAATAGTGTGGGATCAGGTGTATGCAGCATACCGCTGCAGCACAGACCTGAGTGTATAATATCTTGACCTGACTCTAATTGAACTTACAACATAGGTATTGGAAATTGTAGTAAAGTTCTGAAGGTGGTATTGTCGTCTCCAGTGGACAGTGAAGCTCAGGGAAGGTCCAGATACTGAAATTAGTTGTGTTTCTAGTGGGTCGTCTCTAGAGTGAAGAGCCAAAATGGGGAGAAGGGTAAAGAAGAAAAGGGGACTTACTGAGATTAATGCAGGGATGGTTTACAACTTAGATAATTACCAGGAGAAACTCCTGTCTAGCTCAAGCTAGCACAGCTTTAGCCGCTACTGACTATTGTTCTCTCTATATCCCTCCTGCTTGAGAGCAGGATATTATTTATACACAGTAAGGTGACCTGTCCCCAGAATATTCTCAGGATTGTCTTCCTAGAGTCGCTCTAACCTCCTAACCTCCCTTTTGTCTTGTATCACAGCTGTCCATCATGGTCCCCCCAATCCTTTCTCTGTTATCCCCCTATGCTTTGTGTTTCTTCTGTAATATACTCTTAGGCACTTCGGGTCTTGGCCCATGCTATTAGTGGCCTCAACTGGGCTGCTTGTATTGGGTCTTGGCCCATGCTATTGGTGGCCTCAACTGGGCCGCTTCTATCAGTCGTGGATCAGGTTAGATTCTGACCTGATTAGATACTTGCTTCTGGGCAACTCCAAGCCTCCAGACAGGTACTAGAGGAATTATCTGGGGTTAAGCCATTGATTTACACCTAGTGGGGTTTCAATCTCTAAGCTTGATGGTCTTGTGATGGCAATCAGGAAGTTTGTCATGGAACTCTGTTTTGCAGGTTGGGTGCAAAAAACAGAGAGACACGCACAGACAGTTTTGAGGGATAGTATGCTAAATATTCAACTTGCATACACTAGGATTTTTTGTTTTCTTTTTTAATCATAAAAGAGGATCAGTAGCAGGAAGGGAATTTTTTGAAAGCAAAAGAAAAAAAGAATGCAATTTGGAGTTTTGTGGTGGCTTTGACACCAAATTGATATAAACAAGAAGATTGCAAAAGATAGAGAACCAAAAAGGAAGACAATTAAATTCTCAAGAAAAATAAATATTCAAGAGAAGTAAATTCTCAATCGGAGTAGAAGCAAATTTCAATGCTAATATCATATATAGGCATTCATAGTTTCTCAACTAGTCCTACTAACAACTAATTAGGAATAATAACCCAAAACAAATTATAAATATTAAACAACTCCATTTTGGGGATAGTAAACTTAATATTCCTAAATAAGAAAACAGAATTTGTACACAATAAAATACTTAAAAATTAAATCAATATAATTTTTAAAATCTATTCTTATAGTTACTTTTAATATTTCACCGCTTTATTTATTTATAATATTTATTTTCCTATTCAACTCTCTTTTATACTTTCTCCTTAGTCATGATCTATTTTTCTTCAAAAAAAATTTGGAAGCTAATTGTAATTATGATCTTGTACATCCTAATATGTTATGCAATTCTTGGCATCTTTGTCATGAGAAATTAACTGCTGATCTTGTAATCTCTGAAACAAGTCATTGTCTGTCTTAAAATGAGATCAGAGTATCCATGATCTTGGTTATCAAGTTTTGATGAAGCGTCATTGTATTTTCACATCATTTGTGAAGTAACACTGCTCTGTTATTTGACACTGGTTCTTCAATACCTGTATTCCATATCAGCTGTGCTGTTACCAGAGCTGATGGAATGAGATTTTTGTGATTTCTAATGTTATTTAGTTCATCATAGTCTAGTATCTCAACTGTTAATAAAACTATGTATCGTGCTTAAGTTTCTTGAAAATTCATTGTTCCCTGATATTTCAATGTCTCGTATGTGTTCAGATAAGTATCAGAAAGGGGTAGAAATATGTCTCTCAAAGGTTTATTTATTTATTTTTTATTATTATTATCTTTGATTTAATTCTTTTATTTCTTTTTTAATGACGTTCTCTCACATGCACACAGACTTCTGAGATATTTTTATATCTTAGTAGAAAAGGTGGGTTTACGTAATGGAGATCCACTGAATCTAAAAATAAAATTATGTAACACTTTGATTTATAATATAGAACAATTTGAAGAATAAATATGCTGAAGCAGTAGTAGAAACTCAGCTTTATCTTGTGGCTTTCATAAAATTATCAATTTGATTGATCCTTTCTTCCTACGCTGGAAATTAAAGTTGAGCTGTTTCATGGAAAATAAAATTTTGGTTTTGCTCAGAAGAAAGAAGGTAGTATATATAATGCTGTAATAAAGATCAGTGGGAAAGAACTTAGTTTCAGCTGCTGGAACAGAGACGACGGACAGTTGTATTGTTTTTATTTATTTACTTTGGGTTGTTTTGATTACGGGGTGCTGTATTGATGGAAAATTTGTTGTGGTTATACGTAGATACCATTGGTTGGAACAGGCACAGCAAAATCAACTGCAGGAGGTTAAAGTGGGGTTTGAAGGACATGCACCATGGATGTGCAGTGTTGGTATTTTGGGTAAAGCTTTGCTTGTGTGCTTGAATGTGTCGACATGAAGCTGTGAATAATATGACTGTTTTAGGTATGTAGGTTTAGTTATATTGAAGACAGCTAGGTTTCTTGTATTTTGTTTATTGTTACTAAAACATGCTGGTTTGTGGAACCAAATGGCTTGCTTGCAGGAGTTAATTGGCTTACTTTTCTTATCTGTCCAAATCTAAGGTCTCGTGCATGGATTCTATTTATTTCTTTTTATGTGTGAATTAACTAGGGCATTATTATTGAGTAGGTTCTTGGATTAATTTAATTAATTTCACATTCAATTAATTTTTTTAATTATTTATTTGTTTTACTTTTATTTAAGCAAAGAGAAGGTTTAGTAATGGATTAACATATGGTACTTTCTGCCTTAGGCTCTCTTTTATACAATCTATTTGTAATTTTCTTTTTTTTTTTTTTTTAAAAAAAAGTCAAAATAACACTTTATATGATCATTGATCAATAAAAATGGAAATGCTATATTTGATTGAAAATGAAGATGATAGTCATGCAATCAATTGTTCTGAATTAGTATATTAAAATGCAGGTCAAATTGTGGAGGGAAAAGAAAAATGTTTTTGAGATTGTAGTTCTTGAAGATGCAGCCTTAACGGGAACCTTTTCTAATGGTGACGTAAAATCCCCAAGGCATTTATTGTTACAATTAGAATCTCAGTCCGTCATAGTTTCCTCTACCAACTTTGTCAAATCAGATAATACTCTTTTTATCAATCTTCAAAAAAACTTCTTAGGTTATAAGGATGGAGTAAATAGACATACGACAGGCTCTTTAAATCAATTCACTTCCTATACTTCAAGAATAGAAGAGGCATGCATGACAGATGGGTGATTCGCTAGTATATAAAGATAAAGTTCAGTAGCATGTACGTCTTGCTTTAAATCTCACTTTAACTTCACATGTGCGTAGCTTTCCTATTAACTTTTTATTTGTCGGTTCTATTACAAGCTTCTTAACTATAAAATATCTTTTTTCTCTACCATTATATTTTTCAAGATTCAAAATAGAGAATGATTGACAGTGGTAAATTGCGAGATGGCCTATATATGCTAGATAATGATGGAGCAACATAAAAGATTACAACATCCTTGTTTTTCAATTTTGAAAAGATTATATCCTATTTTGCTTAGATATTGCAAATCAATATGTGTAGTTTGTGATTCTTGTGAACCAGCTAAACACAAGAAACAATACTACCATTCAACAAATAATAAAACAATGATTCCATTTATGAAATTTCATTTTGATGTTTGGGGGCCAACTCAAATTTTGTCTTTAATTGATTATAGATGATTTGTTACTTTCATTTATTGTTCCACTAAATTAACTTAGAGAAAAAGTAGTCCGATGCAAATGGGTGCTCGCTGTAAAGCATACGGCAAATGGTCCTATTGGAAGGTTTAAAGCCAAACTAGTGGCAAAAGGCTTTACACAAAAATATGAGATAGATTATCAAGAAACTTTTGCTCTTATTACATAGATGAATACCATCGAAATCCTACTATCATATGGAGCAAACCTCAAATGGGTCCTCAAACAATTTATTATTAAGAATGCTTCTTTGCATGGAGAATTTGAAGTACATATAGAGATTCCTCCAAGTTTTGATGATGAGAAAATTAGAGAAAGGTTATTGAAACAAGCATTGTATGACTTAAAGTAGTCTCTTAAGGCATTGTTCATTCAATTTAGTAGAGCCATAGTTTCTATTAGATTCCATCAAACACTCGATTTATAAAAAAAATGTAAGGGTACAATCACTTTGCTCATTCTTTATGTATATGATATAGTTGTAATAGGAAATGATAAAGAATAAATTGCTCATTTGAAGAATCATTTTGCACAAGAATTTAATATTAAAACTTCAAGTTATTTATGTTATTTCCTTAGAATAAAGATCACCAAATCTGATAAAGGGTCTTCTTCTCCCAAATAAATTGCAAGTTGGATTGCCATCTTGCTCATTCTTTATATATACTGGATGTTTTACAAGAAACATGTATGTTGGATTGCAAACCTGTAGAATCTCCTATAGAAGCAAACTATAAATTGCAAGTTGTTGCAAAAACAAAAGCAGTTGATGCAGAGAGATATCAGAGATTAGCTGGCAAAAAAAAAAATATACCTTTCACATACAAGAATAGATATAGCGCACACAATATGTATGGTTAGTCAATATATGCATGGCCATGAAGAATCTGATTTATTAGATGATTTCCATATTTTGAGATATTTAAAATATGCTCCTAGGAAATGATTTTTTTTTTTCTCGAACCAAGGACATCTTCAAATAAGAGCTTTTACAAATGCAAATCGAGTTCAATCTCTTTATTATAGGAGATCAACATCAAGTTATTCTACACGTGTCGATGGTAATTTAGTCACTTAGAGAAATAAAAAAATAAAATATAACAATTAAATCTAGTAAAGTGGCTAAATACAAAGCTCTAGCTTAAAGCATTTGTGAATTACTATGGATAGTCTGAGGTTGTCAAAAATAAATGTCTTGCACTTGTTATGTGACAACAAAACAACTGTCAGTATAATGTATAATTCAGTTTATCATGATCGAACTAAACACAAAATTAACTAATATTTTATAAGGAGAAGATTAAAGATGGATCATTGAGTGTCCCATATGGGCAAATTAGCTGATGTGCTTATAGAAGAATTGAGCTTCAAAATGTTTCATACTTTAATATGCAAGTTGGACATGAGTAACCAATTTGAGAGAGTATTAGAATCTCGAGATCTATGTGGGAATATTTAAAGAAGTAATTTAGGAAGTAATCTAAAAGCTAATTTAAAAATCAATTTTATTATTTAGAACTAGTTGTATTGATTTGTTTTCTATTTTATGTATAGCCCATGTATATAGATAAATATACTTATTCAAGCAAAATCAATATGGAGAAATTTTTCTCTTCAAATTACTGCCTAATAACACTTTTATATGAAACAAAATGCATGAAATGGCACTTTTAATCTAAAAGGATCATCTTCACCATGTGTTAAAAACATCAACCTTATTATTTTTCATTCTTAGTTGTTATATTTAAATTGCTTACCAATAATTAATTGGTGTAGAGCTCCAACATTCAGCTCACCAAGCACACGACAAGCCAATTCCTTCCTTTTGCAAGCCCACCAAGCTCATGACAAGCCCATTCCTTCCTTTCGCAAGCTCACACATATTTAGTTGTAGAGAAAGCTCATGAATCTAACTATACGTCCAAACCCATGAAATCTCTTATTAAATCCTCCATTAAAATAAATAAATTTAGTTTTAAGCCATACTAATGAAATTGAAATCTAATTGTAAAGCTAAATTCATTAATTAAATTAAACACTTAAAATTAATTAAATTAAACTTGCTTTAAGTAGATCATACGTGTGACTTCTCAAGTTCATAGTCAATTAGCAATGAGAATACAAACAACTTTTATTATACCTAAAAAAATTCACATTTCATTCTTTATCCTCATTTAACACCTAACATGATATGTCATAGCCATCCAATTAACAATGAATAATTAATTCCATTTTAAAACCTTGATTATAAATGTCATGTACTTAAATCTCTTCGTTATAAAGTCTCAATTTAGGATAGATCATAGTAAATATCAAACCTTAAAACTTAAAATCATATATCCTCTCTTTCATTCTAATTCTTTATTATAATAAATTTATATTAGAAACACATTTCTAAGCAAGTCTTGCCTTAAGTAGGAACTTTCATATCAAGAACAATTAAGTAAATAGGCATAAGACTTTATTTATATCTACTCAGGATAATGAATTTCACTTTGAATGAACACTTATATCCATGTATAAATCTTAGCACTACATGTTCGACCTATTTGTCATATTAGTGTCCACTATATTTATTTGGACAATACATATCTTATGGCATGAGACTCACTATTCTTTATCCATTAATAAGGCATGCCAATCAATGGAGACAAAAAAAGAGAGGTGCTAGTTATCTAGATGAATTAGGCCTAATAAAGCTTTCTCAACTGCAAACTTAACAATTGTACTACATTGTTATTCATATTCTCAACACTTGAAAAATGAAACTAGTAACAATTACTAATCAACAAATATTTAAACAAAATAAAGACATTTATAAATAGATATTTTTGTTGCTTTAATGGGATGATATTTACAATTACAACATCACATAATCTAGCTCTAGAACACATCTAACAAATATAATCAACTCATATCAACTATAAATAATTTTTAGCCAAAACTAAAACTTATATCCAGAGTAATTTGATTTACTGATAAAATTTTTATAAAACAAGATTCAATGGCATTTTCATACAACATTTATAAACTCAAGGCTCAAATATGACATTGTTAATCGATCAATTGATTTTTAATTTTGGCTGCATTCTTTTAGTTTCTAATAGATACAAAATTTAAAGATAACCAACTCATCCAATTGGCCAATCCAAATCTCATAGCAGCATGAAGATAAATGGAGTCTCACTAGAAGATCCTATACTTTTAAAATTACAATTAATATAAAATTAAACAGATTCCATGAAGTAGGTACTAAAAAGTCCTAAATCAAAAGGAAAGTTATAATGAAAGTTGCAGAGGCAATATTAAAGTTAGCGAAGTTGCTTGCAATGTGAGTTCCATTTTTTCAAGGGGGTGGTACTTACAAAGATAAACAGAACTGACAACAAGTCATGTTTGAATCTTGAAATAATTAACATTCTAGGGCCCATTCGATACCATTGAAGTTTCATCTTATCTATTCCTAAAAATAAGAAGTTAAAAACAAATTTTGGTTCAGTGCCTTGTTTCCCCCTTTTTCTTCCTTTTTTCACTTCACTCCAGAATGATATTTAAAATGCAGAATGGTTGAAACGAATGGCCCCCATCCTTTCTCTTCCTTCTGACATGACAAATGATTTTGCCTGCTCTCCCTTTTAATTGTTCAATTGCTCTCTATTTTCTCCTCCAGGATTTCATAACCAATAATGACTTCATCCAAATTTCACTAGATACAATTGGTTTCTTTTCTAGCAGTCTATTTTTGTCACTCATTATTTTTTCTTTCTCATCTATATGAATTTCATTAATCAACTGTCTCAACCTTTCCATTCAAAACACAACATCACTATAGAAGCTAAGTATTTGTTTTTCTTTGAAAAATGAATTGAATTATAAATTGTAGCTTTTGAATTTTGATTTTGACAATAGAGAGGTAGTTGTTTCTGTGAGAATATATTCCCTATTTGGGCGTTTTGTATTTGATTTTACTGGGAAAGAGACTTCCATTGCCACAGAGAGATGAACTCTTTTAGGCATATCTATTGATGATGAAAACCTCTCAATACACAAAACTCAGATTAAAGATAAAATTATAAAATTGTCAATGATTTCAAGGTTGAGTTGTTGTATCAGTCAACGTTGCACATACATATAAAAGAGAAAAGAAAACAATCAGTTTTCATAGAAAAATAAAATCAAATATGGAAAATCAGCTTTGGATTTTAATGTAAAAAACAATAAGAACTTGCAATGTCACCAAACAGGCTGAAGAAGCAAAACATAATATAGACAAAGAAAAGTTCACGATGAATGCATAAGAAAAATGACCAGCTCTACCAAGTAAGCAGTCCATTGAAGTTCTTTATCCAGCAGAAAAAAAAATAAATTATGAAGAAATGTACCATTTTATTGCCCCATATTCTGTACATGAGATCTTGCCAGACCACTCCTAATTTATGTCCATGGATATATTGATAAAAACAAGATACTGGAGCAAAAAATAAGAAACTAGGGAAGTATCTGTTGTGAAGATGTGATGAGATAAGAAGTGTCAAAATGATATTTGGTGGATTGAAACATTTGTCAAACAGGATCACCAAAATATCTGGATTCATTCTAAAAAACTGGCTCTTACTATAGAATTTCAGAGACGATATTTCAGTCAAGTAACAAGGATACCTTGTCTTTGAGACTGCTCTTCTTCTTCGTCACAGGAACTATTTCTTCTCCACCATCATTCTGCCTTTGCTTTCTCGACTCAAAGACCAAATCCATATCTTTTGAGAATAACCCACTTCTCTTTTCATCCTCTGGCGGAGGTTTCTTGAGCAAGGGGCCCAAGAACAGATCAAGCATGACCTGAGCAGGATCCCCTGTACTGTTGACATTAATTAAGCTCTGTTCGCTTGTCATAGTTGAAGAACAAGAAGCAGTGGTTTCATTACTGGAAAATCGCTGCTCGTTAGAGGTAGTGAAGAGAGGCCCTTCCAAATCATTGCTCGAGGATGATATTGTTGGATGATGTCCTTGTGATTCACATTTCCTATTTAATGGCTGTTTTGACTCTGAATTCTGATTCACCTTGACATACTGTATAGATACATGTGTAATTGCGAGGGTGAAAATTTCGCACATTGATTTCCCAAGGAAAAGACATTACAACAAATTTATTTTGAATTTAAAGCTTGCATCGTATAAATGAATTTACAAAAATTTAGTAAAATTTATAAAATTCATTTTCTACAGAAAACAAAAATTACAATGATAAGTCATTGATCCTTTAGAATTGGCTATTGTTTAGCCAAAACTTATCAGATCTGATAAAATATGCAAATGAACGCGTGTCATGTTTGATTTGTCAAAACATTCAGCTGTACTTCGAAATCATTAATTCTATAGAACTGGTAACATGTGAGCCAATCCATATCAAATTTCATACAATTTGCAGATGAACAATAAGTGATTGTT
>CAOGCB010115813.1:0-10176 GCA_948266635.1 Cnidoscolus chayamansa
TAAAAAGATTCAATGGTCCTTACCTCATGGATATCGTCAGAAGGAATATGCCAGTTATGTGAACGTCCTTCAGAGATTTCTTGGAAAGCCACAGGCCCGTCTGGGGTGAAATAAGAAACACCATACGGAAGCCGCAAATTAAGTAGATCCGGATGAAGCAGCCCGGTAGCATTCGCTATAGCAGGAGGGGTCTGAAACTAATTGGTAGAGTTACTAGACCCAGCAGAAGGGCTAGGCCCAGTAGAATGACTAGGCCCAGCCTGGGAAGAACCCCCAACTGGAGAAAAAGAACTAGGACCAATTGAAGATCTCCTCCTAGTAGTCCTGATCGAGGGGCCCGAAGCTCGAGAAGAACTACGACGAGGTGGTTGAGAAGGTCCCTCGAGATCATCGAACCGAGATCCGATAGGTTGCATCAGAGATGTCCTACAAAAACTGTCATAATCTCCCCCTAGAATTGTTGACGCGTGAATTTTGCCCCCACCCTATCCCGATGATGAAAACAAAGATTCTGAGAAATAGAGATTGCCAAAGGTAAAGGAATCGTGATTGCTAGGTCTTCAAAATAGTTAACCAATCTGCCACCGACCTTACCTCCGCCACGGAACTCATTAAACAACTAGGGTTCCGTCGCGGATCTCTTTGGTTCCGCGGCGGAACTTACCCTGCAGTCCCAAACCCTATAAATAGACAACTTTCTCTCGAAAAGAGGGACGACTCCAGAACGGTTCCTGATTCTTTGAATTAGCTTTCCTTCATCCAAAAAGCATGAAGAAACCCCATAAACCTGATTCCAAACACAACTTCCCAGTAATTAATCGAAATCAACCAAGAAGCATTGGAATTCAAGGAAGAACTCGACAATCCGAAAACCTATCTAGCAATCATTGTTCCTAAACCTTGAGAAAAAAATCTCAAGGCAATCAACTCCATTCTCAGCCCTTTATCTGAGGGTTAGGTTAGTATTTCGATTTTTCACGTTTTATTTGTTTAATTGCATATTATTGTTTAATCGTTTTGATTATTGATTCTTATTTGTCGAAAACCCTTTATCACTTTGTTTCTAATAAATCGCAATTCAATTTAATCGTAAAGTATAACTTGAGAAAACAGGGGTGGTTCCGCGGCGGAGCCCTATTTCCCGCGGCGGAACCTATTTTGCTCGTAACGTTTCTTTTTACTTCGTGGTCGGTTCCGCGACGGAACCTGCATGTCCCGCGGCGGAACCTGTTCTGCCTTTCGATGAACAACCATAAGGCGAAACCGGATTTTATTTTATGTTCACTGTTGTTTTTATTTGATTTGTTATTTCAGATGTGCCTCCCCTCGGCCATAAGGAAAGAGGGAGGATTTATTTTATGCCTTGTTTCGTTTTGTATTTCTGTTTAATTGTGTGCGATCGATGGTTTGTATGTTATAACTTGGAACGATAATTCATCTCCGAGGGCCGGTAGGGTAAAATATACTTGATTCGACCTAATGAAAATGGATGCAAACGAGGTAGAAAGCCGAGTTAGTTAATAAGAAGGCCGGGTTTCCGGGCGTGGGCTTCCAACGGGCTCTCGTACCTAATTCCCTTACTCACGAATCTCTAGAAGACTAATGTGCTAAAATTGGATAAAATCTATTGGGTTTTAAAATGGAGTCAATTGGATAGAATAGCTATGGTTTCCCATTCAACCAAAAAATGGGTGGCGACTCAATATGACAGGTTAGGATAACTGATATGCCGATGTTCCTACGCTCGTCACGGAACGGGTTGGGCGTGAACAAGTCTCACCTCTCTTACAACTATAGCTCTAGAAGAATAGAAAAAGAAAAAGAGCTCTAAAAAGAAAAAGAACAAGCTGTGGAATAAAGTGAAGTTAGGACTTCGTATGGGAAAGGGTTTGAGTTTAGAGTCGAGTCGATCCACTTTTGCTAGATGTGGGAAGTCACATAAGGGCTTGTGAAGGTTTAGGACGAATGCATGCTACATATGCGCTTAAGAGGGCCATTTTTCTAGATAGTGTCCCAACATGACAAGGCAGACACAAACATAACTAGATTGAGTTCTTCAGTGGTTCTACAGGGCTGAGGATATGGGAGAGGTCAAGGAGCAGGATCATCATTAAAGGCTTAGATAGGAGGCCTAATGGCACTAGCACATATATTCACTATGACTCAGCAGGAGGCTAACAAGTCCAACACTGTAGTATTTGGTACAATTTTGATTGGCTGTTCATATATGCATACATTGTTAGATCCGTGTGCCTTTCACTCGTTCATATCATCGAGGGCCATGAGCAGTATAGGGTATGGCTACTCCTATGGATTGTCCCTTATGAGTTAGGGGACCCAAGTGTGATATGACATTGGCAGAGATGAGCTATCAGTGTAGTCTAGTATTTATTGAGGATAGTTACATTCCAACAGACCTAGTGGTGCTCGATTTGACAAATTTCAATGTCATCTTAGGTATGGATTTGGCTATCATTGTATGATGCTACCTTAGACTGCAGGAATAAAGTAGTCAGATTCAGAGGAGAAGATGGGTCATACTTCACATTTTAGGGGGACACCACAGGTATGCCCACTAATATGATATCTTATATGCAGTCGCATAGATTGCTTAGGAGGGATGCTAGGGATATCTAGCCTATGTTAGGACAACAGTTAAGGATGTGAGGGAGCCAGCGTTAGTGCCAATAGTGAGGGAGTTCTCTATTTTATTTCTTGTATACCTTGTAGGACTGCCACTTGACAGGGAGATAGAGTTTGAGATAGAATTATTACTGAGTGTTAGATCCATTTTTAATCCACCCTATAGGACGGCACCTGCATAATTAATGGAGCTCAAAACTCAATTATAGGAGCTAGTGGATAAGGGTTTCATTAAACTGAGTACATCATCATGGGGTGCACTAGTGCATTTTGTAAGAAAGAAAGACAGAAACATGATACTATGTATAGATTATAGACAACTAAACAAGGTCATAGTGAAAACAAGTACCCCTTGTCAAGAATTGATGATTTGTTCGATTAGTTGGCAAGAGCATGCTGCTTCTCTAAGATAGACTTAAGATTAGGTTATCATCAGATGTGGATAAGGGATGGTGATGTATCTAAGACTTCATTTAGAATGAGGTATGGGCACTATGAGTTCCTTGTAATGTCATTTGGGTTAAAAAAACACCATTGCAGCATTCATGGATCTCATGAACTGAGTTTTTAGACCATTTCTGGATCACTTTGTGATAATTTTCATTGATAATGTTATTGATCCCATAAGGAGAAAACTTGTTTTGATGATAACAAAACTTAATGAAATGTGCTAACAACCATTTAAGCATTTCATATCATAAAGAAAAGTCTAATCAAAAGAAGAAGAAGAAAAGAGCACATCAAGAAGAATGAAGGAAGACAAAAGGAAGATGAAGATATTCAATTTTCTCTCCTAGGCAAAGTAATATAAGAGAAGTGAGATTTAGAATTGCCAATGAGTTCTCACATACATAAAAGTATTTTCAAAGCATGTCTGCAAAGTTAAGAAAATCGAGTTCGAAAGCTGTTAAAATTAGATACATTATTTTAGCTCAAGGGTTAAAATTAGCTAACTAATTTTATAATTAGTCTTTTCACTTTTGATAAAAAAATGAAATTAGCAAACTACTTTTTAAAATTAGCTAACTACTTTCTACTCAAAAATATTTTTAGCAAGCTAATTTTAGACTAAGCCTGACTAATCCCTGACTGCACAAACTCCAATGTTACAATGGCTAGAAACTAGTCGTTGGTTATTTTTTTTGAGCTGAAAGTTTTAGGCCTCAAACCCATCTATATAAGCATGCATTTACTTCATTTTGAAACAAATGAAAGTGAGACATTGTTGAGTAATTAAAGAGCATTGATTTCACAAAGCTTTCATCAATTTCAGCTTGATCTTCATTGGCAAATCTTCTCTCTCTTCTTTATAGTGTTCAATTGTAATATGTTGTAAGAGAGTGATTCTTTATACAATTTCAATTCATCTTAATGTTAGTTTAAATGAGGGTACATCACTTGGAAGAGATTTTAAGCACCTTGGAAGCTTAAGGAAGTTTAAGGAAGTTTTAGGGTACATCAAACTCTTGTAAAGGTGCACTAAGCACCTGGAAAGCTTGGGAAAGTGTAAGTGGTTTGTCTCTTACCTGGTAAAAGATATCAATAGTGGATTGGAGGTCTCAAGAGGAAGCTTGAGAAGAGTGGACATAGGCTATCTAGTCGAACCACTATAAATTGCAGTGTTTGAATTCTCTCTTCCTTAACATGTTATAATTGATTGACAATTGACTTGCCTTGAACTTATTTACTGAAATTTATTGGTGTTTAGATTATTGCTTTTGAAAATCCATTGAGGTGTTTGTCAAAATTAGCATATCTGAACACTTAGCTAATTCCAGCGTGAACAGTAACTTTTCAGAAAAGAAAATTTTAGCTAGCTAATTTTACTTTCTAAGATATTGAGAATAATCAATCTTGCACATCTTGATTCGACTAAGTCATGCACTAGAAGTATTCAGGCACAATTTTTCACTAAAAGTATAGAGCAAAAACTTGAAAAATTGAGAAAAATTAAAAAGTGACAAATTCACCCCCTATTGGCCACTTATACTTGGGACAATAGATATCATAGTGTATTCCAAAAACCCAGAAGAGCATGCCAAACACCTGAGGATGGTTCTATAGACACTAAGAGAGCATCAACTATACGTGAAGTTCTTGCAGTGTGAGTTTTGGTTGAGGAACATCTCTTTCTTAGGTCACTTGGTGTCAAAACATGACATAGAGGTTGACCCTAAGAAAATAGAGGCGATAGCAAACTGACCTACAATAACCATAGGTACAAAGATCGGGAGTTTTCTAGGTTTGGCTGACTATTACAAGATTTCTCGCAGATTGCTGCTCCTATGACCATGTTGATAAGAAGAACTAAAAGTTTATTTGGTCTGATGCATGTGAGGAGAGTTTTTAAGAGTTGAAGAGAAATTTGACCATGGCAGTAGTGTTAGCCTTATCGAAGACAGGAAAAGATTTCACCAATTAATGTGATGCATCTAGAATGGGTTTAGGGTGTGTTCTGATGTAGAACGACAGAGTGATGTCATATGCACTGAGACACCTAAAGAAACATGAGAGGAAATACCTGACTCATGATCTAGAGATGGATGCGATGATATTTTCTTTAAAGATATGGAGACACTACTTGTACAAGGTAAGATACAGATATTCACCAATCATAAGAGTCTCTAGTACAATCTGACTTAGAAGGAATTGAATTTGAGATAAAAATGTGGGTTGAGTTGCTTAGTGATTACAACCGTAGAATAAAGTACCACCCGGGTAAGGCAAATGTAGTTGCAGATGCCCTTGGTTGGGAATCATGAAGTAGTTTATCTCACATTAATGCAGTACGACGACTAGTGGTCGCTGAGTTTTACAAGCTGGTCAGCAAGGGGCTTCGATTGAAGATAGCAGAGAATGATGCTTTAATGGCACAGATGAAGGTGACTCTAATGTTTGTTATGCAGGTGGCTTATAAAACACATGAGGACCCAACATTCATCAAAATTGCCAAAAATGTACAGAATGGGGAAATAGATGACTTCGGGTTTGATAGCCAGGGCATTATCTGATTCAAAAACAGATTGTGTGCTAGATGATATCAGATTGAAGGCAAACATTATGAGGGAAGCACATGATGCTTGGTATAGTGTTCACCTTGGGTAAGAAAGATGTACCATGATTTGAAAAAAAAGTTTATTGGTGGCCTACAATGAAGAGAGAGATTGCTCAATTTGTATCGTTATGTGAGGTGTGATAGAGGGTAAAGTTGGACCACTAGAAGCCAATGGGGATGCTGAACCCACTACCAATTCTAGAATGGAAGTGAGAACACATCTCTATGAAATTTATTATGGGGCTATCAATTAGCTCTAACAAATGTGACTCCATATGGGTTATAGTGGACAGATTAACGAAGTCGGTGCACTTCATACTGGTTCCATAGATATACATGGAAGATATCATTAGACTACATGGTTTGCTGGTATCTATAGTATCTGACTGAGGACTCCAATTTACCTCACAATTTTGGAGAAGTTTGTAGAATGCTATAGGATCACAACTAGACTTTAACACAACCTTCCATCCACAAACAAATGTACAATCTGAGAGGACCCTTCAGAAAATTGAGGATATGCGTTGGATGTGTGTGTTGTAACATCCTAGACTATGTAATTTTGCAATAGGCTACAAAATGAAATTTTTTTTTTATGTATAAATCAAATAGTAGATGTTTAATATGTGTTTTGATTTATTTAGTGCAAATTAATTAAATTATAATATGATGGTAATTAAAAATTTAATCAGAAATCTTAATATACAATTAAGAATGGAAGATGAGTTAAAGGTATATTTCATGAAGATGGTGAATCTCGGTCAAACTATGGAGGAGGCATGGTGAAACCCAGATAATGCTAACTTAGGTCATGGATGATACGATTTTAAGGACAAAGAGAGAGAAGGAAGTGATGTCTCAGGTTGACCATGGTGAGAAAGAAGAAGAGAGAGAGGCTATGTTTTGGTTTGATTTGGTAAGATAGGAAGAGAGGAGAAAAGATATCTTGGCTTGGATGTTAGATCATGGTGAGAGAGAAAGGAGGAAGAAGGAAGACATGGTTCGGTCAAGGAAAGGTTGTCTCAGCTAGGAGGGAAGGCGAGGGAAGGAGGAAAAGGATGACCATGTTTTGATCATGGATGTGGCGAGATGAGTGTGGTACATAGAAGTCTCGGTTGGGCCAATGTGAGGTATGGTTAAATGAGTTTTAGTGAAATTTAAAAGTGAACATTAAATATAAACCCTAGATTAAGGGGTGCTGATTCATCTTGGTCCTCCATTTGTCAGAAAGGAGAAGAATATTATTTAACTTAAGAGTTCCACTTGTCCTGAGCAAGTGATTAAGTGGCAGGAATAAGGAATGAAAGGACTTAAGTTTCCATTACCTTCTATTTTGGCAAGAAAAAGAGGCAATATAGTTTCTATGTGTTTTCTCCTAAATTCTCAACTTATGAAATATCACTCATCCTTAGATTAAGTTGCTAGAAGGTTAAATTGAGTTTAAAAGAGGCTAAGAAGAATTAAAAGGAAGTTGTAAAAGGAGAAGTGGCAATCTAAAAGCTCTTTCAAAGGGTTTTTGTGATATTTGAAGGAGAAAGAGAAAAGGAAGAGAAAGAAAGAAAAGCAGGGATTAAAAAGCTTTCAAAGCAGGTTTGGTGCTAATAAATTTATTCTTTGGGGTTAGGTGTTAATAATGTTAGGAATATCACGATTGGGTGATTTATGTTAGGGCTTCTTTTTTATTATTCTTGAAACTATATATTTGATGACTTTGAATGCCTATGTGATAATTTGATGGAATAGAGTTTGATTGATTGGAAATAGGTTAATAAGTATCGGTACGCAAAAGAGATAAAAAGATAAATGAAGGTTAAGAAGATATTGAATATGTATTTGTCGAATATAGGATTATTGCATGAAATTTTAACGGATGTAGTATAGAATTAAGTTATTGGAAATAATTCAGGAAGAGTTATTGTAACCCTAAAAATTAGTATTGAATGATGCTATTCATGCTTTGAATAAATTGACATATTAAAGGAATATATGCATGGAAGTTTTTGTGAAAGGAAAATGGATTACATATAGAATGAGTTATTGACACCCTTAAAGGAAAATGGAATATAATGAATAAGGAATTAAATTATAATGAATGTGTATGTATTTCAAATATTTGGCATGATATGAATAATTATAATATTTATAATGATATAGCCCTAGAAATTTGATGTGGGATACGAGGTTAGCTTATAGGGTATGACATGTCATAGGGACCCCATAGTACTGGTATATGTTATACAGATATTTGGGGCTATAGTAAGGTACCCCATGTGGACAGGCACAATGCACCCCTCCACTATATGTTTAGCTTTGGCCTATCGGATTGGCACATGGTGCTTATATGTATATACCCAACTTCTACCTATCTAGATATTCCTTTATCTAGCGATCAATCCTACTAAGATGTATATGGGCCAAAATGTTAAAAGAATAATTGTGAATAATATGATATATGATTTTTATCACATGATTTGGTATGCGAATATAACAGGGCACAAAAGAAAATATTTACATGATATAATTGAAAAGGAAAGATATATGGAACTGAATAATGCGTGATTTGAATTTTGAAATGTGACATCGGAAATATGACTTTTGAAATATTATTATTTGTTAAAATCTATAATGATGCATAGAATATACGAATTGCTATAAATAAATATTCGCATATGTATATTTGTTATATAAATCTATTGAGAGTAAGTTCAGTGTGTTAGTTTTTACCACACGTAGGTAATGAGCAGCATGGGTAAAGGACGAGTCGAGAAGATCTGCAGTAGAGTGACGATCATCATAGTTAGTCTGTTTTATATTTTAGAAATTTTTGTTATTTTGGCATGTATAGTATAATAGAGAAAGATAGGATTATAGTTAATGTTAATTAATTAGAGGTACATATACTGTAATTAAATCAACATTGGTGTATAAATAGTAAATTTTATTTTGATCTTATTTAAATGAGATGCTTTATTTTGATTAAATAGATTATTTTACATAACTAATATAAGAGCAACACACTCTATCTGGTCTCTTTACAGTTCGGGTAGGGGGGTGTTACATGTATTGGATTTTAGAGATTCTTAGAAGCAACATCTACCATTGGTGGAGTTTGCTTACAATAACAACTATCATTTGAGCATCAGAATGACTCTATATGAGGCACTATATAGGAGGAAGTGCATATCTCTAATATATTGAGAAAAAGTCGGAGAACGAGCATTGGTGGACTTAAAATTATGGAGATCACCAATAGAGTGATTCCTATAATTCGGGAAAGACTCATGACTATTGTCAGTAGGCAGAAGAATTATGCTAATGTAAGACAGAAGCAGCTAGTGTTCCAAGAGGGAGACATGGTCTTATTGAGGTTATCTCCTATGAATGGGGTGGTTTGATTAGGCAAGAAGGGTAAGTTGGCTCCTAAGTACATCAGACTGCATGAGATATGTTGGGTTTCATATATCATAAAATAATTAAACACAGCGGATAATACATGAAACCCTCCAAGGATCCATGCGATTCAAGTTAATTCGATGAAAGGGATATGATAATTACCTCTTGTAGAGCAGAACACTTTGGTAATCAGACTACAGGTGCTACTCGATGAACGACCACCCTCTGCTGGTATCCACACACGAACGATTGTAACTGAACGTCGTAGGAGTGCTAGCTCCTTTCAGTATTTAGGGTTTTCAACTATTTGGTCAGCATTTTTCTCAAAAACGGCTGCCGACTCTCACATCCTCAATGATGCAGGCAAGGACTCATTTTATAATAGATCACTTAACCCTAACCTAATCGAATTTGATTAGGGTTAAGTATCTGACATAAGTATTCTAATCAGATACTTAAAATAAAAGGCCCAAATTAAACCCAGTCCGTTCAGTACATTCTAGTGTGCGACCCAATAGGTTTCTATTATGTTGGTAGTGGGCCAATCCCATTGCAAGCCCACAAGTCATAAGTGGCCTCTAGCAAGACATTATGACTACCCAAATAATATAAAATCAGCAGTCTGATATCAACCTAATTAATAGAACATGTAATAATCCTTTTGTCATGCGATATCTAGTTTGAACATAAGTCATGGTCACTGTCACACTTATATTGTCCAAACATAAAGTTTCTCGATTACAAAGTTGACTGATAAAATCAAATGACATTGATCACTATATCAATTCATTTGAGCACGTCCATGCATTTCTCAGTTCAACTTATCGAGGGGCCCATAAGATATCTCTCTCATAAGAGAGGGACAAATTCTATCTTGATTATTCATTTTCCTCCACATGATTCTCATCATGTTCAAGCATAACCTTTATAATTATCCGATTAAGGATAACGTTTGATTATGTCAAAACATGATGTCTCTCATGTAGGAAACTGTGATAATCTCAAGTCTGAGGACTTTAATGACATAACTATTATGAGATTACTTATGACACTTAATCCATGTAGTGATCTCATGGCGGGTCTAT
>CAOGCB010115933.1:0-14497 GCA_948266635.1 Cnidoscolus chayamansa
AGAAAAAAAAGCCTTATAATCGATGTCGATCATGGCGACGTCCGTAATCCAAGTAGATGGGAGTTTCAAAACTGAGACAAAGTTGAAGACTTGGACAGGATAATTTTGTGGGGTCAAACCAAAACGCCTGTCCTTTATGATGGTTGTTGGGACACTTGTTCTAATTGTAGATGTAATTCATCCTTCAATGGCTAGAACGAGAGCGATAATCTCAGAGACATTACCCTTTTCTAATTGTAGTTACACATCTTCAAATGGGATTTCATTTCTTTGATTTATAAGGGTTCTAGTTCTTTTTGATGTTTGCTACCCAAATCAATTACCATGTGGAGGAGATTCTGGTCAAGTGGAATTTTCAAGCACACATTGTCAGCGGCGGTTGTGGGGGGGAGGAATGCTCCTCCGCCGTCGCGGTTGTTGATAACGGGATGGACCCCGATTCAACAACCTCTTGGAGGGGCAACGGAAATAGGGTTGAGGAGAAAGACATTGTTAATTCCAACAACATTATCGTCGTCGCGATTCTTTTCTACTGATGCTGGTGATCAGAGCAATAACGGCAAGGAAGGAGGTGGTGGTAGTGGTAATGGTTCTGAGAATATTACTTGCGCGGAGGTGAAGAGATTGATGAGGCTGGTGAATGTGGAGGCATTAAAGATGAAGTTAGGGATGGAGGGGAAGGAGGTCATCCCTTATTCTGAGCTCATGGAGGCTTGTCAGCACATGGGTATTGCCAGATCTCAAGATGAGGCCAATGAGTTTGCTCGAGTACTTGATGATGCCGGCGTTGTCCTTCTCTTCCGGGACAAGGTGTATCTTCATCCTGACAAGGTACCCTTTTCTGCTTTCTCTCTCTCAAGGTGTGCTATTTTGCTTCCACTTCAGAGTACAAGGTGGGGGCACAGTTTTAGAACAGATCCCTTTTTTGCTATACCTTTGCATTCCACTTTCTGTTCCTCTTTAATTTTCATTTGAATTTTGTTGGTGTCTTCGGATACTCGTGGTCCTTTTCTCTACTGCTTTATTCATATTTGCACGGGACTGAATAGCTTTCCTTTTATAGTATGCTCAGGTTGCATCGACAAAGTTAAATCAAGATTAATGATTAGAAATTTAAAATAATTACGACACTAGTAAAGTAGATTTTTCTTTTATTACATGGATCTCCAACAGATTTGCATGGTTGCTTAATCTGGAATATGCTCCTTGTAATATTATCTGTACGGTATATGGCAAGGAACTTGGTGTTCCCGTAAACTGGCAAAACTTCCAGTTTGAGCATCATCTGATTTATACAGAGTTTCTTTGTTAATTTCCATTCATTTTGCCTGATCTTCTCGCAAATGCTTCTGTCAAGTTCTCTTGTCAGAATTGCTCATATATGTTTCCCCTATCGTATAGTTGAGAAGAATATGCTTTTCTTTTACTTTGTACGGTATCACAAATGTCCTTCACCCACTTGCTTCTTAAATCCAAACTCTGGAGACTATTCATAGGAACAAATGTTGGTTTAAGAATAGGCCCTACGGGCTATATCATTCTTGGTTTTGGATGGAGATAGACCCACTCAATGGCTCACAGAACTGACGTTTGAAAAGAAGATATATTCTTTCTTTGTAGTGGAATGAGAAATAAGGGACAGAGCTCTGACGAATCTTGCTTCATCCTTTCTTCAATTAGTTTCGCCTTTACTTTTGTTCCATAATTGCCAAATATCATAAGACTCGTTAGCCCCTTGCTAATTTTGAACCAGTGGATATTGTTAGATTAAGAAGAAACCTTGTTTATTTCTTTCTCTTTTGTTGTATATTTAGTGAATAAGATCTCTTGTGATGATAGATTATTAAATTTACCAGCCTTGTGTTGTTCAATTGAAGTTAGTTGCTGTTTATGACTGTGCATGCATTTTGTTTGTTGAAGCCCTCAGCAAAGCTGCTTTAACAGGATGAATTTCACATATGAACCTTGTCATGTATCAATAGTTTAATTTTATTCTTTTAAATCACAGTAATGGATTCTTGTCATGTTACCATGCTCAACCATGGACAATGGCTGCATTATGTTTTCATGGTTTTCCCATATCTTAGATGCAGAGCCTCCCTGAAATTTATGTTAAAACAGATTGACGCAGTCAAGTGGGTTGAAAAAGATTCAGTATAAAAATTATGTTGATTTGATTTTTCAGTGTAAAAAGTATGAAATTTATTATTCCATCAATTATGAAGTTTATGTGAATTAGATTTTTATTGTTTGTTGAGAGCCAACAATTGTGTCAATAGAATCAAAACTCCTTCAGCACCTAAAGGGTTAACAAAGAATGCATCATCCCATATTGGTAAAGTCATAAGTGTCACTCACTACAAAGGACATGTCTTGTCTAATTGGATTGAGCAAGGCGCAATGTATATAAATTTGCTTTGTTGATGCTCTAAATAACCAGGGCAGGTGAAAGCTTTAGTTGATAATGTTGAGGCAGTTGTCATCAAGAGGAAGAATATATTTTCCTTATGCCCCTTAGTCTGTGATGGTATATTAATTATATTTTGCATCATAGAATCAATGAGTGTTGGAGGCCTATGATCCTATTCAGAAAATAATCTATAACAATTGAAATTTGTAAAGGCGTTTGGGGAAAAAAGTATCTGGAATTCACAGCAATATTAGCTTATGCAGAAGATTTTGATCTATCATTTGAAGTTGGTTCACTATTTTGCAAAAGATTGTCTTGTCGCTCCTTTAATGGCTATCAGGAGAGTTGGATTGCACGGGAATATTTACAAGAAGCATTTGTTCAAGAGTTTAGCTGTTTGTTTGTTGTAATCCCTGGATTTTCTTTATAATCTTCTGTTGGATAGTACTATATCTTTTGCACAATGAAAGTTATTTTTATAGACAATATTGTGAGCTCTTTGACAGCATCAAGATGTCAGCAACTTCACCTTCGCATCTTGGTACGGGCATTTATGAAAACTGTCAACTTCCCATTTCAGAGTGATTCAGGGTGAATGCATTTGATGGCCATATAAGGACGTAGGAGTGCTTAAACCGGGTTGCGCAAATGTCCTTGATCGGGTTAAATCTGATTGGTCAAATTTTCAAGTAAAAAAAAATCTTGATTGGATTATTTTTTTGTCATTTGGATTACATTTAGCAAGTTGATTGTCTATAGGCAGCATACTGTTTAGACAAGAAATCCTCTTACAAGGCTGTTTCCCGCCCACCACACAACCCCCCCTCCCTTCTCTCTCATTGACTGAGAGTTGTTATCATCTAAAAACATAATCGGCATTTAAGTTTGCTGTTGGGAAACAATATCTACCTTGCTTTCTGAGACAAAGTAGTTTTCTAGTATGACACCTTATTAGCAGTCCATTTGACCAAACTTCCGTCTTATGTAGGGGAAGTGTCTTTTCTGAGCGTAAATTGTACCCAGTGGCTTTGTCAGACTTATTTATGTTTTTTTACTAGTTTTCTTGTAATTTTAGGATCTTCTGTTATTTTGTTGATGATTCTTAATTAAGTTGCTAATGGGAACTTAACTTGAATCACTGTTGGAGCACCTATAATGTCTTTGGATTTGATGATACGGATGGCTGCCATGATATGCCTTTGTGTTTGCTTCTCTCCCTTAAGATTAGCCTCTTGCCATTTAACAAATTATGCAGAAAAGACCACAATCCTGATGAACGAACTCTGAGATAATGTTTCTCTTCACGATATGGAACTTCTATTCATGTCATCCATTCTTCATCTTAAAGTTTAGAAATCAGAGGCTAAGCAAATCTTTTTACCAAATTTGTCTGCATACAAATCCTTTAGGTAACTTATTTGGTAATCAATGATCCGGCAAACCTTGTTCTTGCTAGTACATGTGTAATTCTCCTGCTTTGTTTGATGTGTTAGATGGTTGTCCCGAATGATAATTGGTTTGCAGGGCTGAAATGTGGTACTCGTATCTGCAATTGAGTGCTTGGTATGCATTTTGTAATCTTTTTCACGGGTCAGCATCTGTGTGCAGGTGCTTCTTTGTTCATGTGTAAGCGTAGAATGTTAAAGACTGATTTGTGTTTTGAATGACTAATTATGAAGAATTCCCTATTTTTATCCCATGAGATGATACACATGGGCATAATGTAAAAACAGATATATCTTGCCTGATATGCTCTTTAACTCAAGCATGTATAGCTGCTTGAAGTAATTATGTCAGGGTATTGTGTTAGGGAAAACTTAAAATGGCCTAGCTATGATTTTTGAGCTTTTCAGGCAAACTTTTCTTGGCTTTTATATGCTGCCAAGCAGATCAAAGGGCATCTGAGTGCTGTTATTATGTGCAGATAAAAAAAGGCAACGACCAAATTTGTTGTTGCTATCTGTTGCTTATAGGTTTCTCGGTACTTCAACTCATATCAGCTTGAAAGCACAATCTGCAGCTTTATGTTCACCTCTACTTTTTACCACTAGGGCCAGATAGTATTTGTATTTATCAGTTTGGAGAAGATGTGTTTTAGGATTTGAATAAGACCCTAAAAACTTTGATACTTAGTTTCCCCCCTTCCTCTTCTCTACTCCTTGCTCCTTTATATAGATTTCATGCATTATAGAGTGATATTTGGACTTGTTATATTTATGTTTTCAGGTGGTAGAGCTGGTTAAAAGAGCAATGCCTCTTGCCCTGACACATGAAGATGACCCTGTGAGGACCGAGCTGAGGACACTGCAGGAGAGGAAAGAAGAAATTGACATGTTAGCACATAAGCAAGTTCGACGGATTCTTTGGTGTGGGCTTGGCCTAGGTTTGCTGCAGGTTGGCCTATTCTTTCGACTAACATTCTGGGAATTTTCATGGGACGTAATGGAACCAATTGGATTTTTTGCCACTACCACTGGTTTAATTATAGGCTATGCCTACTTTTTGTTCACTTCAAGAGACCCAACTTACCAAGACTTGATGAAGAGGCTATTTCTGTCCAGGCAGAGGAAATTGTTCAAGAAACAGAAGTTTGATGTTGACAGGTTCAAGGAATTGCAAAAGAAATGCAGGACTCCGCTGGATGCCACTACCTCTCTTAGAAATCGGGCAGGGTTGGAAGTGGAACTGGATGATGCCATCCATAAGGACTAATTTCGTTTTTCTCTGCTTTCAATATTGGTTGGATTTCACTTCATCAGAATTTTTACAATCTAGCCATCTCAATCTGGCCTTTTATACAGGCTGAGGAAACTTTATTCTTGCTTGCTTCATAGAATCCAGCTTTCATTTTTTTTTTTGATACAGGCATTCTTCAATCACAACAAATCAGGACATGCACCAGGATCACGGACCTGGATAATGTGTTGTACTTTGTCTAACTTATAACCCTACAACACTAAAATTACAACTTTTTCTGGCACTGGATTTCCTGGCGAAAGTCATGTAACCTTTGCTTCATGTTCAATGATGAGAAGTCCGATGCTCAGAATTTATGACTAGCAGGCAAACAAGCTTCAAAAACATCATTATAGAACCATACCTCATATTACTCTCATCTTATTAAGTCCAAATAAATCACAAGGTTTCATGCCATAACCTGAGGTTGTATTCCACACATTTTCTTCCTCTTCCTCAACTGTTTGCTTAGGTTTGCAGCCTTTATATATCTTATATTATTGTTCAAGACTCAAGGATGTTAAAGAAGGATTCAAATCTTTATGAACCCGAGTACTCAAATTCTAGCTGAATATAGCAGCTTAAATGGCATACAAGGAATAAATCAATGATGCATGAGCTCCATGATGCCTCAATTATTCATTTTACTACATTCTTCTCCGTAGTTGTTAAAGGCAAAGGGCACAGGCTCAATTAGCACGTAGGATTAGTCATCTTTTTGCACCTCGCCTCATTCAGGTGCACTCCAACACTTAGCGACATGTGTCAAGAGTCTGGGACCCTTGTGCACCTTAAATCATTTCGTGGCTTGCACCTTTAGACTCTACCATATAATTTGTACACCTAGAATTCTATTCGATATCAACGAAATCTGTCTAAATGAACACTTAGTGAAAAAGGCTGAAGTGATGCAAAATGTCATTGGCAGTTATTAACTCTTTGATTACATGCCAATATCAGTCATACAAACTGTATTAACTAAAATAAAATATAACCACGCCTAGCAATCTTATGCTATTCCTAATCACAAAAGCCTGTAGAGATCATTCTTTTTAAATATCAAAAAGTCACCTTCAAGGGTACTGAGCAGATCAATCACAGATTCCCTACTGGACCTATTGAAGTGTTCCAAAATATCGGACAGCGAAACCTGCAACATGAATGCACTATACATAAATGAAAAAGAGACAATGAACTGAGTAAAGCTATATTGATGAAGGCTTGGGCTCCTGTTGCACTCACCCCTTCTTCATTGGTCCTAAGCAAGTTTAGCATGGAATTCTCTGTTGCCTCCAACAAAGTGTAACTTCCTTTATTTTCATTTAACTTTTGACGTTTATCTGGGGAGTACAGAACTTCATCATGGATAGGATTTATCTCCTGCTCTTGTGTCCTTGTGACGGTAAGAAAAGCTGTCCCTCTATTATTATCGGACACTTGGTTCTGAAGCTCACCAACCTTGGACACACTCAGGCAGCTAGGTGGTACCAGTTCTAGAGAAATCTTACAGCTTTCCATTTGCAGATAAGTCTTGATGTGTGTATAGCTTATCTGACATCGTTAGCAATACCTTGTTAAGTTTTTACTTGTGATCCAACCCAACAATCAGCATAAATAGTGCACACGATTATGTCAACCAGCAAAGCCAGCCCCCCATTCCCCAAAACAATATCTGAAAAAAGCTAAAATTAAGGGAAAATATGATTAATAGTAAAACAGAACAGAAAGAATTAACATCAACTTACATGTTCAGGCAATTCATTTTTAATGGGCTTCAACTTGTCTCTAGAGCCAACCTTATTGATGGCACATCGAATATCTACGGAAATTTCCCTTGTGAGTCCAATCTCTTGACAAAATCTGACCCAATCAAACTCGAAACCATCTTGGGAAGCATCAAGAAGATATTCACAGACCGTTTGTTCTTTTATGGGGGCTGATCTACCAGGGAAATTCTATAGATAAAAGTTGGAAGCATTTAGAAATGGTTAAAATGCAGATAACATGTCAAAGAATTTATGAAGACGTACTGCAATTTTTTGAATTGATAGACCATCTTCATGCCACATTTTCCATGCTTCAAATTTAGCAGATGACAATTTCCTCTGCTGGATGGGCATTGTAATTTGATGTACCTTCCGGGCATTAGTAATCTGTACACTTGCTTCGCCATCTAAGGAAAGGTTTAATTTTTGTGAAAGATGTCTAACTGTTTGAAGTAGATGATCTCCATGCCTCACGACAAGATGCTGCAACATTATCAAATTTCATATCTATCCTTAAAAGAATACATGGTAAATCATGATAAATCATGAGAGGAAAACAAAGTTTATTTCTTGCTTTTCCTTTCCCCCTTTAATTTTCTTTTGAACTTGTGAGATTTGATTCTCTAAAATTATTTAAAAGGATAAGAAATGAAATAGATCCGCACGGAAACATTATAAACTCACTTCAAATTTTATAGCTTGTTTTATGCTAGGAACAACTAATAACCAACAGATAATACAGGCAAGTGCAGGATAATTTATTTACTGATAGTTACATAACTTTGAGATTTAGTTCATTTCCACCATTCACCTTTAGTTTGTTTCGACAAATCATTCTACTTCAATTTTATTTCAGAGAAGTCATTCTAACTTGTTATTGCATGTTTTCAAGCTACCAACTTCCCTATCCATTCTCTCTCCCTTTACATCCCTTATTTAAATTAATTAAGGATTATTTATCAATGAAATTATTTGATTTTTAATGCACTTTCTATTTATTAAAATTCTGTAATCAAATCTTTGTTATTGAATTTGTTATTTGGACTTATTTTCGATTTTCAGAAAATCAACAATGCTATTATAAGAGATAAAAAATCATAATTAGCTAAAATTAATGGTTAGTTAATGACTTGCTAGGAATTTTGTAAGACTACATTGACATGTGAAAGATAATGAGAACAGTTTTCAAATTTTAAATTAAGGCTTTAATCGAATTTTAAATAGATATGGCTTTGACAAAAATAAATCAATGAAAATTTTCAAAGCTAATAATTAAATCAGCATATAATCTACATAATCAAAGCATAAATTATTCAAATCTGAATTTCATTCACAAACGAAGGTCAATTGCAAATACAAAAAGAGAGACATGGTTAGCAGGAGCAAATCACTACAATGAAAATATCAGTTACCATTTCTTCTATAAGCATTAATCCAGATACTTAACATATTCAGCAGAGGTAAGAGTTCAAAAAATAATTCCCCAAATATCATGTAAGAAAAGGTAATCAAATTTGTGAAAGTAGAAATCATATGTCTGGTAAATGCTTTGGTATAATGATATGGAATCTAAGCAAGAGGGCAATGATACTTTGAGCAGATAATTATAATGTCATAGGTAGCATATTATCACAATGATTAGCATACCTGGTTGACACCATCAATGTTTGCTAACCTAGCTTTCGTTGACGGCCTTACCAAGGCAATTTTTCTTATTGTTTGATCACCACATACAGCATATCTGCAAAAAGGAAGATTCAACAGGTGTACATTGTATATTCTATGTTTAAACTGCTTGTATGAAGTTTTGACATACGGAGCAGTCCCAATGCTTCTTGCAAGCTTAATCCTCTCTTCTAAAAGCATGTGATAGAGTTGTACCTCAGCCTGTAGTAAACGATACATAAATGCACAAAGGAAAAGTATACATAGTAGAATAATATGGAACCTGCACTCAAGTAACAAAAGGGCTTCTGAAACAAAATGCAACCTAGTTTGTCATGCATTAGTCAGATTGTTTCAAGTTGAATTATTTAGGAATAAAGCACTAAAATCTGCTAATGGTTTCAGGTTAATCAAAGAATAGATGAATAAAAATATCACTTCTGTTACTAACCTCCAAAAAACCCTCAGATTCCAGAGTCACAAAATTCTTGAATTCTCCAACTCTGCTTGTTGCGCTTTGATATTCATCATCATCAACCATTTCACTAGTCAATGGCAAAACTAGTGGTGGTTGATAATCAGGTCTGGCAGAGCTAAGAAATTGCTCTCCCTTCTTACCAACACTACACATAAAGGAACATGATTATATCAGTCATTAGAGAGAAGATACAGACGGCAATTCCCAAATCTCAACTAATTGCTTGTGACACAAAATACAGATTACACCCTCCTCTTGGGGCTTTACTATTACCTTAAACTTTTAGAGTAAATGGTTCTATAATATGGTATCACAGCTTCTGTTACTTGTGAATGGTATATTTTCATAATTCCATTTCAGCATGAGTTTCTACTTTATGCCATTACAGTTCAGTATACGTGGTAGTGTGCTAGCGGTAGCCAACATTTGCAAGCCTGATGAACTTTTGCCAGACACCAAGATCAAAATCTATCTGGGACATGCCTGATTACTTAAGCTTCTAGATTATGGTTCTTCAATAACATAAGATAAATGAATAGGAAAGAGAAATTAAAAGGCAATATAAAAATCTTCTCACTGATAAATTACACTCTAAATTCAAGAAAATGAAAGATCTGTATACCTTACAAATTTGTATATATCATTAATAGTCTCCACCAGATAACCTGAATTAAGTAAACATAGCAAAAATATGATCATTGTAATTTATCAACAAAACATTATCAATGGATGGCAGAATTATTACCAATGTTGAGGAGCTAACCCATGGATTTCAATCATGAAATCAACATCTAACAATTACATTAAACAATTAATCTTCAACATTCATTTCCATATTGATTATCTCCTTCCTTTGTTTACTTAGATATCCTCCATCACCAACAACACAGTATACAATATACCGACGATATTGGATTTGCAGTCAACTTCTATAAAGTATACAGATTCAGTCATTATTAATTTCCATGCTTTCTGAGTCATAAACTGTTTTCACAAACTACTTTCGTAGCCCATGGTAGTATTTATCATATTAAATAAATATGACAATATAAGTTCTAAATGGTCTCTCAATCTTTCAGAAAATAATACACAAAACTAACATTGCAAGCAAAAAACATTGTAAATTTTCAAACCAAAAGACAACTTAATTAAGGAATAATAAATTCAAGATATGGCTTAAAGAACATGAGAAAAACAGAAACCAGTAAATGGAACAAAATATTTCTCGATATCATGTGCCACAACAAAGCTTCACAGAATATAACAAGACCATTTTGTTATGGTCCCAAATTGCAGAGCATGTAATGGGATGACGGATGAAGCAGGACCTCATCGGAGAAAGCTTTTAAATACCTCAGACTCATTGAGAAAGAGTTTTAGATTTTATAATTTTTTATTCTTTAAGTTATACTTGTCTTTATTAAATTATTATCTCTATATCATAGAGATTACAAAAGAGTCCTATCATAAAACTAATTCTAGTCCTGATATTAATCTTCATAGAAGTAGTAATTAAATATAGGATATAACAAGAACTAAATTAAAATTCATATTCTTAAGTTTTCTAATCCTATTGCAATTAAAGTCCTAATAAGAGATAAACACAATTCGAATTAAATACTGCAATCCTAAGTTTACATAGCATTATATTATTACTTCTCTCTTGGAGAAAGAACTTGTCCTCAGAGCTCAAATTTTGGATACTCCACTTCCAACGAAAACAATTTCTTGTATGGGTGATCAACAAACTAAAGTTCTTTTACAAAAAGATCTTTGGCCCCATTTTTTGTCACGAAAGTGACAGAGATTGGAATAGAAAATAGAGATGTAGAAGAATAGGAGAAGAGTTGATAGATTAGAAGAAGAAGAAGAGTATAGTAGAGTGTTTGGATGAATAATTTCTTGTTATTCTCCATGACAAACCACACTTACATACTAGTGTGAATTTACATTTGATTTCCACCAATTCTCTCTCGCTTGCCAACTCAATATAACAACTCACCATAACTAACTTTTGTATTCACATGATAATTCACCCTCACTGCATAGCTCGCCCTCTTGCACATGCTCACTCTTACTGCACATGCTTCCTACGTTTAGTATATGTGACAATACTCCCTCCATGAATGTCTTCTTGCCTCCAAAAAGACTTAAACTCACGAAATTGGCTGAGAATAAAACTCTGGTCTTCCCAAGTAGCCTCCTCCACTGGCAAGTGACTCCATTTAATGAAGCCTTACTTAATTTTGTGACCATCTTGAAGCAAGTTCCTAGTCTTGAGCACTTGTTCAAGAGAAATAGAGACATAGGCTTCTTGAAACAGAGGTAGCACCTGCACCACTACTTGTTGATCGCCAATCTTTCTTTTGAGCAAAGAAAGATGAAATACAAGATGTATATGAGCTTCAGCTAGAAGACTGAGTTTGTAGGCTATTGTCCCTATCTTGTCCAGCATCTGATAAGGACCATAGTATCTAGCAGATAGCTTGAAAATCTTCCTTACAGCCAATGAGGATTGACGATAGGTTGAAGCCTGAGATAAACTCAATCACCCACTTGAAAAACTTGTTCAGATCTCTTTTTGTCAACCAAATATTTCGTTATATTCTGAGCTTGCAGTAAATTTTCCTTGATAACTTGTGCCATGGATTGTATTTTCTATAAAATCTCAACCACTGTTTCCAACTTACAATTCTACTCAGGTAGATAGATCCGGGGTGGGGGAGAATACCCATAAAGAGCCTCAAAAAGGGACATTTTGAGGCTACTGGGATAGCTAATGTTATACCACCATTCTACCATAGAAAGCCAAGAAGTCCAGGAATGAGAGTTGTGAAATGTAAGACATTTGAGATGGTTTTCCAAGCATTGATTAACTCTCTTAGTTTGGTCAGCAGACTGAGAATGATATCATGAACTGTGAGCAAGTTTGGACCCCATATGGTTGAACAACTCCTTCCAAAAGAGGCTAGTGAAAATTGTCTCTGTCTGAAACTATAGTGCTAGGCAAGCCACGTAGTTTAAAAACAATCTCCAAAAATACTTGAGCAACAGTAGAAACAGAAAAAGGATGGTGGAGAGAAAAGAAGTGAGCATACTTGGTAAAACGATAAACTACTACCAAAATAGTATCCTTCCCCCTAGATTTAGGCAATTGCTCAATGAAATCCATTGAGATTTGCTGCCAAGCTTGAGAGGGCATAGGGAGAGGTTGCAACAACTCAGGGTTGGGACAATTTTCAACTTTGCACCTAGCACATGTATCACACCTTTGAATCCATTTAAGCACTTCCTGAAACATCCCTAGCCAATAGAAATGTCTCTTCAAGTGAATATAGGAGGCTTTAGCTCCAGAATGGCCCGCAAATTGAGAGTTATGGTAGATATCTAGCAATTGGCCTCTTTATAAAATAAAACCCCTTGCTTGAAAACATAACCTAGATGGGACTGAGAATCAATGGAAAGCTGAGAAATAAGTTGTTGGGCAGTAGTGTCTCCTTCATAACTAGAGCTTAGTTGTTGCAGCCACATAGGCTTCACAGAAGAATGTAGAACCAAGGAAGAAACATCAAGTAGTGCTGGTATCCTGGAAAGGGCATCTACCACCTTGTTGTCCATTGACCAAGGTTTTAAATAACGGCTGTTACATAACGTAACGGCCGTTATGTAACGGGATTTGGGCCCGTTACCCGTTACACCGATTTTTACAGACCCCCAAAATAACGCAGCCGCAACGGCCGTTACAACCGTTACCGACTGTTGATGCACATGCTAAACAATAAAAGTTTGTCTCCTTCTGCCTTCCCTTCAATTTTTTTGCTCTCCATTGTCCCAAATTCCCACAGTTTCAAACTCTCCCTCTATCTCTTCAAAACCTCTCCATTTCTCACCAAAAACTCATTCTCTTCCATTTTTCTCCCTTAATCACAAAGATTAATCATAAAGAGTATGAGTTCTTGGCTTCTTTCTTCCAAAAGGTGAGTTCTTGTTGCTTTTTTTTTTTCTGTTTTTGCTATTATTTGCTGTATTTTGGTTGTTCTTTGTATATTTGTGTTATGATAACAATGGATAGAAGAATAGAGATGAGTAGAATGAGAGAAAAGAGAGTTGAGGAGAAGCTGTTTGGATTGGATTAATTTTCTATGTACTTCCCTATGTACAGTTTCTTGTTCTAACTTCTTATACTAGGATCTCCTAACCAACTTTGACAGCTCATCATTCTAGCTCTTTCTACCAACAAATTATGTTTTAGCTCATTCACATGCTTTTCTATCTCCTCACATGCTTATTCTCTAGCTACTTAGCTATTATTTTCTTCTTGCTATGCCTAGTATATGTGACAATTTGTTGATCAATCAAAGACTCAAAGGTCAAGTTTTGAGTTAAAATTATATTAGCAATTTAGTAATAGTAATTAGTATGTTACTAATATATCTCTCATCTACAAGATTACATTTTTTTTTCTTGATATGAACTAATTTTGATATGAGTTGATGTTTATATTTATGACTTAATTTGATGTGAAATTGTGAATTGATGTTTATGACTTAGTTAGTAACTTAGTAGTAGTACACTACTACTACTACCATTATCTTATTTAAAAGTACATGTAAATTGCAATTTACAAAACCAAATTGATCCAAACTTTGATTTCTTTTACTTTAATTTTGTGAATAGTTACCTCTCTACACTCTACTACACGCCTCCTAGACATTGAAAGAAAATGGCTCGTGGAAGCTCTTCTGGTGGTGGTGCTAAACCAAGTGAAGGCATTGGATGGAAGTTTGCAACCTCAACAGGAAAAAAAAGGTTGAAATGATGTGCAATTTCTGTGGAAGAAAAATAACTGGTGGAATAACAAGATTGAAGTTACACTTGGCTAATATACCTGGTCAAGTTGCAGGTTGTCAAAACGTGTTAACCCAAGTTAGAAGGAATATGGCCAATGTTTTAAAAGAATATCAACTGGCCAAAAAAGATAAGTAGAAGAGGGAAAGGGAATTAGAAAAAGAGATCATAAATATCATTAGAGTTGATGATGAGGAGGAAGATGATCTTGAATTAGAAATGGCAAGAAGGGCTAGCATGAGACAATTTGCAGAAGATCAATTCCGCAGAAGAAGTAGTATTACATATAATGCAGGTGGTAATAGTAGACAAGTATTGGGTCATTCAGCTACTACTAGTGAAAGGGGTAGAGAAGCAATTAGATATGCATAAGCATCTACACCAGCTTCTCAATTGGCTGCAGCAGAAGTTGAATTAGAGAAGGATATAGCTCACCAAAAGCAGCCAAGATTAAAAAGCAATTGGTTGAAGACTCAAAAGGAGAAGATGCTAAAAGCTTTTGGAAACTTTGTCATTCATAATAGACTACCTTTTAGCATTGTGGAGTCACCTTAGACTACGCCACTTTTGAGAATAGCTTCTGAAATTGGATCC
>CAOGCB010116018.1:0-10280 GCA_948266635.1 Cnidoscolus chayamansa
ACAATTATTAAAGGGTTTTATTTTATTAAAAAGTAAAAAGATATTTTTAATTTAATACTTTTAAAATAAAAACTAAATAATAAATTGATTGAAAATTAAGAGACGTGATAGGATTTAAAAATGACAGTGTGGTCTGGCATCATTCATTAAATTCAAAACCCACACCCATCTCCATAAGCAGCCCATTCTCTCTTTTCTCCATGCTTATATTCTTTGTCAAGCAAAACAACAAGAAAAAAGATATACTAAAATGCTCACATTTCCACAACCTGTAATTTAAATTATATATCATAAAAAAACAATGTAAAAGTATTGACTTCGTCTCATTAAAGCCTACTCCTCTTTTCTCTCCTATCGCTGTCTCACTATCCATTCTTTCGACACACACCCTCTATATGGTCTTCCTCTCTCGCATCTTTACATAAATGTCTTCCAAAATGTCTTTCATCTCTGCACCATTTCTTGCTGCTTCCCTCACTCTCTTTTGCCTTGCAACTTCAGCTTTTGGAGCTACTCGTTTGCCGGACGATGAAGGTATGCCTATTCTTCAAGTTTTGCATATGGGGTTCATGGGTTTGATAGTGCAGGCTGATATAGGAGTTGGGTTTTGGTTTGGTTTGCAGTGGAAGCTCTACGTGACATAGCCAATACACTGAAGAAGACTAACTGGAACTTTAGTGTTGATCCATGCTCTGGAGAATCTGGATGGGCAGATCTAAATCCTGTTAAGGGCTCAGAAAATGCTGTTTCCTGTAATTGTTCGTTCAACAACTTCACCATCTGCCACATCACTAGCATGTAAATCTCTCTCTCTCTCCATGATCTGCAAGACTTCACTTTCTTTGCAGTTTCAGACATATTTGTTCATATCACAAATCAAACCACACTTTGAATCATTCTGATTATCGATTTACGTTCTGATGCAATCACAATTTGGAAAATTAGGAATAAAATGTTTAAAATAAAAGAGAAGACTGAACCAAACCTGTTACCAAACTACCACATTTACTATTAGCCGACAAATCATTGAATGTAATAATTTAAACAGTTTATTTAGATTTTTTTTTTGTGTGATAAAATCATGCAAAATTAAATGAACTCTGATTTAAAATTTACAAAATGTAGTAAATTAATTAATATAATTATAATAAAGCAGAAACACATGGTTCTGTTATGACCATATCATCAACTTGTGCAACTTGTAGTTTTATAACTTGCATATTTCCACGACTGCCAGCTATTCTCAATTTTGTATTTATTTGTCCACATCAGATCCAGCTCAGTCAAATTATATCTATATATTTCATATAATATTTTATATGTAAATTGTTATTGTCGTTTTCACAACTATTTCACTCGTTTTATTAAGTGCATGTGAATATCAGAACTGTTGACTTTAATATGATGATGTGAATCAACAACCTATGGGGAGGGCCCACAAGTCACATATGGCACTTTTTTTATTTTTAATTAAATTAAAAATTAAAAAATAATGGAGGATGAAATGGATCTACATTTGGTTGAATAGGATCATAAGAGTAATTTTATTTATTGAAAAATTATATTTTTTATTATATTGCTCTCTTTCGATTTTTCTATTTTTACACTGAAACAATGTCTGTTAATTTAATCATTTTATATATCTCTTTTTCCTTTTCTTCATCTATATTTACATTAAAGATATTTTCATTTCCTCTGTCAGGGAAATCTGAATTTTTATTTATCTTATATAAGTTCTCTTTTATACTTTTGTCTTTAACTTGATATTATTTCCCCTGTAGTTATGTTCTATCCTTCAAAATTTCTTTTATATTTTATATAAATTTATAATATAAATTAATATTATATATTAAAATAATATTAAATTATGTGATGTATCATGTAATATTATATTATATATTATAAATATTTAAAATTATATAAAATTATTTTATAAAATATTTTAAAATTAAGTGATATATAATTTTATGATATAAATTAATAATATAAATTATAATAATTAATATGTTACTCATTATATTATGTGGTTTGTAAAATTATATTTTATATTATAAATATTTAAAATTAAATAATATATAATTTATGATATAAATTGTATAATTATATTAAATGATGACATATTATAATTATTTAATATGTAAAATTATTTTATATATTATAAATATTAAAAAAGTGACATGTTTAAAATATTGTTATTATTATTATTTATCTTAAAAAAGTCTACGGTAATTAATGAGCGAAGAAAAACAATTAGTTGGATAAATAAAATGTTTAAATAAATTTAAAGTTGGTTACAAATTTTTCTTAGAGGTTGATATGATTCCTAAAAGGTTGGATTTGTGTTGAAGCACAGAGTTCTAAAGCTCCAGAATCTGCAAGGCACTCTCCCAAAGGACTTGGGCAGGCTTCCTTTCCTCCAAGAGATGTAAGAATCAGCCTTCAAATTTTTAGATTGCTGATACATAAAAAAAGCTCTAACCTCAATCTCTTCTTTATGCAGTGACCTCACTCGTAACTACCTCAACGGTACAATCCCTCCACAATGGGGTTCCATGCAATTGATCAACATGTATCCTCTCTTTCTCCGTCTCTGCTCTGTTACGTATTTCATTTTCTTTTTCTTCTTGTACTGATCATGCTGAAAAATGGGTGTGGTTTGAAGCTCTCTTCTGGGGAATCGGTTAACGGGTCCAATTCCGAAGGAATTTGGAAACATCAGCACTCTTGTAAGCCTGTAAGTCACCCTCTTGTTTCATATCCTTTTTTTTTTTTTTTTGAAAATGTGAGAACTTATGTTAAGTTGATTGATACGCAGAACTGTGGAGTTCAATCAACTTTCTGGAGAATTGCCTCCAGAGCTTGGAAATTTAAACCGCATAGAAAGATTGTAAGACCTATTAAAATTTCGTAATAAGTTTTAGTAACTTTGGATTTCTTGTTACCGTTTTGGTGAATTTGCTTTTCTAACATGTCAGATAGAATAATGGTTTGCATATGTTTTGTGTTCTTTGGTGCTGTTCTAGTATGGTTACCTCCAATTTTTTTACTGGGCGATTGCCTTCCACATTTGCAATCCTAACCTCAATGAAAGACTTGTAAGTTCCTAATCTATCAGTACATGTATTTATATAAAACAGGTTAGATCCTATTTGCATTTACAATATCTTTTTCTTTCTTTGACACATTGCAGTCGAATTGGTGATAACCAGTTCACAGGCCTCATACCTAATTTTATTCAGAATTGGATTAATCTAAACAAACTGTAAGGATTCTACCTATGCTTTAACTTTATTGTCTTACTATACATTATGTGTTTGACTAATTTTCTGAATCGAAATTTCATGGTGGCAGAGTGATTCAAGGTAGCGGTTTAAGTGGACCCATTCCATCTGGCATCGGTGGTTTGGAAAATGTGACTGACCTGTGAGTCGAGCCTTCACATTTAATCATTTTTTGTCAGTGTCAATGTAATGGTTTTTTCAGTTCTTAATTAAGTTGTGTTGGTTTGCAGGAGGATCAGTGACTTGACTAATGGAACCGAAACAGAATTTCCACCATTAAGTAATATGACAAAGCTGAAGATTTTGTGAGTTTGGATGATGGCTTGTCAATTTATGTTTGTTTTGTTTTGCATTTATTCCTTGCGATAATAGCATTTGTTTTTTTATGTTGCAGAATACTGAGGAATTGCAATATTGTTGGAAAGTTACCTGATTTTCTTGGGGGCATTACTACATTGAAAACCTTGTTAGTAAATCTTAACTTTCAATTTCTCTATTTTAAATCCAGATCTATATGCTTCATTCCCATACTATTCAAAATATTCCGGTTCTCAAATTTTGCATTCATGGAACTAATTTATCATGTTGACAGGCATGAATGTTTTGTGGTGAAATTAATAATGTTTTGTACTGATTTGAACATTTCTCATTTGGAAATGAAATAGTTGCTAATCACAGAAGAAATTTTATTGTTGTTGCTTATCATTTCTCCTGCAGAGACCTCAGTTTTAACAAACTGACAGGAGATATTCCAATCAGCCTTGCTGGTGCAGTAAAAACAGATTACATGTAAGTAATTGATTTTAAATACTTTTGTTCGTATGATTAGTCTGAAGAGCGCATACTAGGTTGTCTTGCAAACCAAGTCTTAAAAAAATTATTTTCTTCCTCTAACATTATGCTTAAAGAGGAACATAAGTGTTTACACTAGCAAATGCATTTTTAGGACTCCGGAAGGTGGAAGGCAGCAAATGAGATTTTAGTTGCCAATTTTCTTTCTTTTCACAACAGGAAGAAGATTCCTTTATTAAGTTAGAATGATATGTACTCCCTTCTTTTATGCAAGTATTATCACATTTGAAAACAAAATGTGTAGAGAGAATGGACATGTCTACCATTGAACAAAAAGAAACGGATCTTTCTTTCCATTTGGTGTTCTGGGATCACCAATGGATACACAACTCTTGCAATAAAAATAAACTTATACAGGACATTTTTCAAAAACTCCTCATCTAAATTTATTTTAAATATTTTCTTGCCACACTACTGTAAAGGACACCTTGATTAACAGCATAACTATTTTCAGATACTTAACTGGAAATCTACTAACTGGAACAGTGCCTGACTGGATACTTCAAAAGGCAGAAAATGTGTGAGTTGCTTGTCTTGATTCTCTATCTTTATGATTATTTATGCAGTTCTATGAATTTGATTCTCAATTCTACCAATTGTTCTTGGGTGAAAGAAAAAAAAAAGATATACTGTCCTCATATTGACTTTTTGACTCTGAAGCTTTGTTGAATCATAATTTATGCATTTTTGCTTCATAGCATATTTGTAGTTTTCCTTTTCTGTTTCTCTTAATATGCCAAGGAAGAGGAAACCTTAGGATCCAATTCATTATACCAACCACTGAGAATAGATGAGTTTTGCTTTGGTTACAATCCATTCACACGCTGCATCTGCCCTCTGAAAGTGCAAGTTGGAATAACAAATTCCATAATTAGCAAAAGATCCTAAAGAAGATTGGAAAATATGTAAGATGAATCTTACCATTTGTCTTGCAATACAAAAGTTTGTTTGCAGTTGAAGGGTGGAAGCCAAAACAATTTGTGTCAAACTCTGTTTAAAAATTTTCCCTATAAAATAAATAGAATATGAGATTTCTAGAGGATTTGCATGAGACGTCGGATGAGTCGTTAGCAAAATCAGAGAGTATAACAAATGACTTCAGATGGTAACCATCAGAGCATCCTAATTCAAAATCAACCCTAGAAATATAAGATTATTATAGTAATATGAGAAAATAATATAGATATAAATGATGTTCGGTTCATAGATCTGTTACATCTGTGATGCATCAGCGAGTATTATTATTTTAGTTCATTTTTTATTGGCTCCAAGTTTTTTATTGGGATTATTTTGAGCAGTAACACAAACTCAATTTATACATATCAGCAAGTTCTGAAAACTGCAGAAGGGTTGAAGTTCACTACCATTGTTAGCCAAATATGAAATCCGCTTGTCATTCCTTAGTTTCCATGTTGAACATCTTATGAACTAAGGTCTTTAAAGGGGAAAAAATGCTTTTACTGTAAATAAGAAGATGATAGCTCACTATAAAAATTTGTTGTGCAGTGATCTTTCCTATAATAATTTCACAACTGCAAGCTTATGTCAACAGCGGACAGTGTAAGAATTTATTTGACTCTCTCTCTCTCTCACACACACACACATGGCCTCTGCCAGTCTACCCTGCATACTAGCTTAATGTCTAAATGTTTCAATTGCTTCCTGCAGAAACTTATTCGGAAGCTCCTCAATGGGAAATGTTTCGTAAGTCTTTCTGTTCATTTTTTTTAAATATGAAATTGTTTTCTTTGCTTCATATGCTTAATTTCTTATCTATTTCCTAGCAATGTTTTTTTATTACTATCACTTTAATCTTTCCATGTAACTCATTCTCTAATATGACACTGACTTGTTTTGTACCTTGCATCATTTTGAAATTTGCAGTACTCCTGTCTCATGCATAAGCAACCAATGTCCAAAATGTAAGTCAAGTTAATGAATTGGATGCAGAATCTTTTTTCCATATTGAACATTCAAAACATCGTAAGCTAGTTCTAAAAGCCAGAGAGAGAACAAGCATAAAATAATCTTGGTGCTTTTCATTCTTTAATACCTCAGTGTCACATTTTAGAAATTTTTGGACTTACAAATGCTGTCAGCTTATGTTTTCTAACTCTGTCATTAAGCCAACAACTCTCCCAATAAAAATTTCGAGGAATATCTACAATCAGCTTAACTGATAATTTTAATGGAAATTTGCATTTGGCATATCACCATATGTCCAGTAATAATTAGAAATTGTTACAGAAGCACACATTGGATCCAAGTCCATAATCAAGTGGATGCAAGGGCAAGCACTTGATGGCCTTGTTCAATTTAAAATGATGTGTTCCAACTAGGCTAATAGGATGTCAAACATCACATATACAAATACACACTCACATATATATTTACATATACATTGATTGGTAATTTTAGCTGTATATAAAAAAAATTGTCTCTGTTTTCTTCTTCCAATTCATGATAACTGATCCATTTTGTTCTGGTGTCAGATTTCCATTCCTTCCATATAAATTGTGGAGGGAAGGAATCTAAGATTAAGGAAATTACATATGAAGATGATATAGACACAGCTGGACCTGCAAGATTCTACCAGAGTAGAACTAATTGGGCATTCAGTAGTACGGGAAATTTCATGGATGATGAGCGCCCCTCAGATTCTTATACCTGGACAAGCACAACTGAACTTTCTGCAGGCACTTCTGCACTGTACATGGACGCACGCCTTTCTCCAATCTCTCTTACATATTATGGTTTCTGCATGATAAATGGGAACTACACTGTTAGCCTCCATTTTGCAGAGATAATATTTACTAATGACAACACATCTAGCAGCCTTGGTAGGCGCCTGTTTGATATTTACGTTCAGGTAACTACTCACATGATAATTGTCATCTAGCATAGCATGAATGTTAAAAATCCAGTCATCTTTTTTTCTTGAACTTGAGCCTTCTTTAATTTTCTTACCTGCAATACAGGGAAAACTTGTGCAAAATGATTTCAATATTGAGGATGAAGCAGGTGGGGCTGGTAAGCCCATTATCAAAAATTTTACAGCCATTGTAACAAGTCATATATTGGAGATACGCTTTTATTGGAATGGAAAAGGGACGACTGGTATCCCTTATAGAGGAGTTTATGGTCCTCTAATATCAGCCATTTCTGTCACTCCTGGTATGTTGAATGCTTTTCTTAGATTCTAATGCGCATATGTGTTCCACACGTATTAAATCTTTAAAAATGTTATTTATAGGCACTGCTTCTGCAAGTTCTAGTCTAGTGTTACAATTGTGCAACTTCTCTTAGTCTTCGAATTAACTGTCTTTTGCTTTTCCATACTCGCTTTCCCTTAGCAAGCATTAGAGAAAGAAAGAAAGAGAAAAATGTGAAAGTGATATATATGTCAATTATCTTGTCTATTGTAATGTCATTTGTCCCACATAAATATTTCATTTTCTATTCAATTACAATTGATGAATTTGGCAAGTATTTTTTGCATGGATATGAAATGCAAGGCTCTCATGCTACTGCTGCAGACTGCAGTTGTAAGCAGTGGTCAAGATTTGATCCAAAAAGAATCAGAAAATATATATATATATATATAGGCAAAGTTTTAACCCCTAAAAAGCACAAAAGTCAGGGAATGTGAAATCATTTCTTTTTCTTGTTAATCTGAATTCCCAATGTAGGCTGGCTCGTTATGCTTGGTGCACTGTTGAACAAATTTATTTCTCTAATGATGCCACCTCAATTGTATACTGGTTCATTTCTTCCTTCATGCAGATTTTGTACCTCCTTCAGAAAGTGGAAGTAGTATATCTGCAGGCACCATTGTTGGAATTGTGGTTGCTGTAGTAGCTCTCATCTTTCTGGTTCTTGGTATCCTCTGGTGGAAAGGTTGTTTAAGACATAAAGATCAAATGGATGAAGGTAATTTTCTTTCAATTTCAACTTATTTGTTTGTGTTGCTATATTTTTATGGGGTTCTTTTTTTCTCCATTTCAGCTTTATACGATTAATTGATGGTGCAAAATATGCTTGAAACTTAATACTGCAAATGTTTACTACTGCTTCAAATTTAAATATTAATACATAATCTCATTGCTATATCTGTGCATATTTTTTTCTCCATTTCAGCTTTATGCCATGAATTGATGGTGCAAAATATGTTTGAATCTTGACACGGCAATAGTTTACTGCTGCTGCAAAAACTACAAATGCATAATTATATTAGTTGAAGTCAATGTTGTTGTTCTTTCAATTATGAAATAAGTATTATGTCTATGAAGGATGTGAAAATTTTTGTAATTCTGCATGACAATGTCTAAGAAAATTTTGCTTCTTTAACAGATCTGAGAGGCATAGATATACAAACAGGTTCATTTGCGTTGAAACAAATTAAAGCTGCTACTAACAACTTTGATCCTGCTAATAAAATCGGAGAAGGTGGTTTTGGTCCTGTGTACAAGGTATGCAACATAGTTACTTATAACATCCTATTTGAGTTTTTTGTTTCAGGAAAAAGTTAAAACTTGTTTTTGCTTAATGCAGGGCTTTCTTTCTGATGGAACCATAATTGCTGTGAAGCAACTTTCATCCAAATCTAAGCAGGGCAATCGCGAATTTGTAAATGAGATTGGCATGATTTCTGCTCTCCAACACCCTCATCTTGTAAAGCTCTATGGATGTTGTATTGAAGGAAATCAATTGCTGCTGGTGTACGAGTATATGGAAAATAACAGCCTTGCTCGTGCTTTGTTTGGTAATAGCTGACAAACATGATTAACTTAACTACTTTGAATATCCAAATTTCCATATACATGACTCGAACATATCTGAAAATTTCATGTGATTGTGATAGTATTTTTAGACTTACTGTTGATTTAATAATCTAAAAGGTCCTGAAGAGTGCCAATTGAATTTGGACTGGCCTACAAGACATAAAATAACCATCGGCATAGCAAGAGGTTTGGCTTTTCTCCATGAAGAATCAAGGTTGAAGATTGTGCACAGAGATATTAAGGCCACTAATGTGCTCCTTGATAAGAATTTAAATCCCAAGATTTCTGATTTTGGTCTGGCTAAGCTTGATGACGAAGCGAATACCCACATAAGCACCCGAGTTGCAGGAACCTTGTGAGTTAGCTTCCTCATATCTTTCAGTGATTTACCACTCCCCTTTTTATAGCTCAATGTCATAGAATTGAAAGAAGAAAAAGAATATAGCTCATCCATTGAAGTATATCTTGACAGTTCCACTATAATGGTGTTGTTTATGCATATTGCTAGTTGAATGCATATCATTTATTAGCTTAACAATAATGCCTGACATGGAAAGTGTGTCAATATTTTCATTTTGCAGTGGATATATGGCACCTGAATATGCGATGCGGGGTTATTTGACCGATAAAGCAGATGTGTATAGTTTCGGAATTGTTGCCTTAGAAATTGTTAGTGGGAGGAGCAACTGTAGTTACAAACAAAATCCAAAGGAGGAATGCTTTTATCTTCTTGATTGGGTAAAACTCCAATCACTTGAAATCTTTATTATCACTATTCCGCATAATAACAAAAATCAGGTCTTGGTATATCATTAGAAATAGTTCTTTGTTTATAACATTATTCCTGAAACTGAAATAAACAATGTACATCATATTTTCCAGGCTCTTGATTTAAAAGAAAGGGAAAGTTTATCGGAGCTTGTGGATCCAAAACTTGGGAAGAACTACAACAAAGAACAGGTGATGACATTAATCAACGTGGCTCTGCTATGCGCGGATGTTTCTCCAGCAATTAGGCCTTCAATGTCTTCAGTGGTAAGCATGCTGGAAGGCAAGGCCCCTGTTCAAGATTTGGTTTTGGATGCAAGTGTGTCAAAATCACAAGATCAGACGAGAGTTGAAGCAATGAGGAAGCATTTTCAGAACATGAGTGAACAAGATACAAGTTCCAGCATCACCAAAAGCATGACAATGGAAGGACCTTGGACTGCCTCTTCCACTTCAACTCAGGATCTTTATCCACTTAATTTGGATTCTGATTACTGGGAGAAGAGAAATTAGCTGATATATACTTAAAAAAGTATCAACTTTGTGTATGTCCAAAAGCAATAAAGCTTGTAATTGCTTTCGTTTTTCTCTTTTTCAC
>CAOGCB010116132.1:0-10842 GCA_948266635.1 Cnidoscolus chayamansa
TTGCTTTTACTACATGTACATGTACATTGTCAAGAACCACTTGACTGAGATTCTGTATCAAGAAATAAGTTGGCTATGTAGAAACATTTCTCTTGGTGGAATTTGTGCATTTTTTACCTCTTATACAACCTTTGGGGCCAGCATGGAACTATATATTTGTTTCTGAAGGTGGTTGTCTTCAGATAACCTATATCAATTAAAAAGTATTGATTAAAGAAAGATGATGATAATTCTTTGCATTGTCCCTCCACAATCTCAGAGTATTATACCAGGCATTAATTTACTCAAATCACGAATCCTAGTCTAGATGTGTCTTTTGTTGTTACAAGTATTTACTCTCTCTCTCTCTCTCTCTCTCGCTGTCTTAATTTATGTTAAGTTATGAGCGCTTCAAGAGTCTGGTTAGCATCTATATTTACATGAAAATCGCCACTTTCTGATCAACTTCTAAATGCAGATTTCAGCACAAAACTTGACTATGAAACGGCTTCGGGGTTATGAAATAAAGGTACTTGGTTATTTGTATTTGCAAATGATGAATGTTATTGCTAATTTACTCTTTAATCTGTTCAATATCATTTTAGTGATTTTAGTTTTGCGTATATATCACCAATCTTTGTTGACCTTTGTAAAATTGCATTGCCTGCTATAGTGCGCATTTCTCACGTTATTGGCAGGTCTTAGTGTCTTGGAATTTATAGATAGGTACATGAGTATAAAATGAATGCTAATCTTGGTACAAATTCGTGATTGAATCTGGAAAAGCCTACAATGGAAAGTTTGTTCATATTGTTGAAGTTATAGTTGTTATGACAACAGAAATGTGGTACTTATTCTGCTTTGACAATTGATGAACAGAAATAACTGAAGTTTCTTTTTACACATTTGGCAGGCACAGCATTGGGATTCATTCTATAACTTCTACAAGAACACCACTGATAACAAGTTTGATCCACAACATTAAGATCTTTTCCTTTTCCTGCTTTTGAATAAAATTTATGCATTCTTACATAATGGATAGAAATCTGCTTGTTATATTTTTTTTGGATCACAAGAGATGCTTCAGTTACAGCATTGTTGATGTATTGTTTGGTATTTCATAGGTGGGGCAGTCCTTATCTCACAAAAGATTTCTTTCATATCATGGGATCAAAGATGGGAGATCAGGTGCTACTTGTTGTTGCTGAAGAAGGGGATGAACTTGTTGCAGGAGCTCTTAATTTAATTGGTGGAGATGCCCTGTTTGGGCGTCTCTGGGGATGTCATCCAAGAACCTATTATCCTAGTTTGCACTTTGAAGCATGTTATTACCAGGTTCAGATCTGATTATAATTCGCTACTTCAATTCTTTGAATTGTTGTGTCTGGAGTGGTCTGTAAAAGATGACCCCTTGTAATTGAGTTAGATTTGAGTTTCAAGCATGATCATTTTTACTGTGCACCCCATTTTGCAACTTTATGCGTGCTTTATGACAGTCTATTAGCGCTGCTGATCTTCTGCCTTTCTCCTCTTAAGTTCTTGGTAGAAAGTTAATTTTAGGCTGTTATCCTATCTCTCTCTTGCCATCTGATGAGGATGTTTGGTGACAGTGAAAAGTTGCAGTAACAGGAATGGTTGTCTGGAATTTCTGCAGCATTGATTTCTAGCTAGCAAAAATTTCATATTAAAGTCATTAGTATATAAAAAGAATGAATGATCATTGATCCAAAACCTGTTGGTTGTAAATAGGCTATAGAAGCAGCCATTGAACTTAATCTGAGCACAGTGGAAGCAGGAGCTCAGGGTGAACATAAAATTCAACGGGGTTATCTTCCAGTAACAACTTACAGCTGCCATTACCTTGCGGATGAAGCTTTCAGGAAAGCTATAGCAGAATTTCTAGAGCGAGAATCATCTCAGGTACTCTCATATATGCTGCATCAGGTTCCTCTTTTTCAATGATGCTTACTTCCCTTATTAATGCATCAAGTTAGCACCCTGCAATTATTTTTTTCTCTGTTGCTTCTCACAAAATTGCACTTAGTGAATCTCCCATATTGGTAATAGAGACAGGAGTTTCTTTTGATCAAATCTTAGAATGGTGCTGTTGAGATAAATCCAGCCTGGCCCCTTCTAGAATCAACAGTGATTGGCCTGGACAGACCTTGAACTGAACTGGAATCAGCAGTTCAAAAAATCAGATATTTTTTGTAAAAAAGGAAAAAAAAAAGGCAGTGGATCTAGAGGACATCTTATTGACCAAACCGTTTTCAAACCGAACCTGAAACCACAAAAAAGTGGAACCTAAACCAGTTAGGAATCTGTGGTTCAGGCAAGGCTGAAAGTCCTACATACGAGGGTCCAAATTTGTCTTGTTAATCTCTGTAGGATCCAGTTTTTCTTATTCAAATATTTTATATTTGGAATTGCCTAACTAATGATTCTGTGTTGCAGGTTAATCTTGTAATGAAACTAATACGTGATTCTGGCCCCTTTAAGGAGGGCATCCAATAGACGAGCAATGTTGTAGGCCCATACAAAATTATTAGGTGGTCTTTGTAATCAACTCACATTTCCGAGTATTTGTACATATAGAACATCATTTTTTGCACATTTTTGGAAAAAAGAAACAGATAGTATATATTAATCAAGAGAACTCTCTTCAAAATTTGCTATTGCTCCTTCAATTGATCCGTGGTATCGTTTCTCTAATTATTTATTTCTTGTAAAATATATTTTTTTACTGTTCTTTCTATACTTCATAGGTTAGGAAAAAGCGCTTGAACTTTTTCACCTCGTTAACATCGAAAAGAAAAACTAAAAAAAAATGTATATTATTATATTATCCCCTCAGCTATTGAAATTTTCGATTAATATTTAAAATTTCGATAATTCTAATCATTTTTGTCCCAATTACTGTCGATTGGATAAGGTTATAGTTAAATTTAGATTTGAAAGAAAGTATAAATTAAGAAAACAATGAATATACATAAATATTTGGGAATGGGACTTTAGAACAATGATCCATGGTTTACTAAGCAAGTTCGAGAGCGGTAATCGGTGAGGGGGGAAAAAAAGTTATACTCACTCTAGTAGGGATTCAGTCCAAAATACAACTGTAGTATCTGATTGGAAATTGGGTAGCGATGGCCTCGTCCCCCCGCGCCTAACAACAAAATGGAAAATGGAGGAAAATATTTAATGAACAGGACATTGATACATCTCAAAATCAACCACATGTATATATATATATATATCTACAAACTATATCACTTCTACAAAAGCTACTGTGATATGGGGATTTGAAGAGCTTTAAGAAATGCTCTCCAAATGGAGTGGGAGGAAAGTTTGCTCCTATCCAACAAGAATGCACGAATAATTAAATTGGGCATGAAACTTTTTATCTAATATCTATAAGATGAGCCTGATGGTGGTGGTGCTGGTGGCATCCGATTGGGTGTGCGGCGGCTGTTGTTTGTGCCTGAGCTTGCATCCCCATTTTGAGGTGGATCACTGTTCCGTCGACTGTGAGACCTAAATGGGTCAGCACGACCGTTTCCTGCAGCGTCAAATGCACTCCTCCAGTCCTCCCCTCCTGCAGGTCCACTTGTTCTTGGACTACTTTCTGTGCAAATTTAACATTTCACAAGTTAGGCTTGTTAATTCTCTGTTATGATTTTGCATTAATGAATAACAAAACAAATGCAAATGCGCACATGACAGAATTATTTTGGTGCAGGTGGATAACAACATTACCTACTCCACCACCATCATTGGACCAGCTGGATGCAGCTGCTGCTCGATTATCATGGATGCTAAGTTGCCGTACAAGTTTTGAAAGATGAGAGGACTGCTTTTGATAACGCTCTCTCTTTTGTCTTACATTTTGGTCCTCCCGGAGCAGTTCTTCGATCTTTGCACTGCTTTGTGCACTACACCAAAGAAAAATCCCAAACAATTCAGAATTTTTTTAAATAAAAAATCTTGATAGAAATTTTCAAATGTACGTGATGCTTAAAATTTTCACAAGGACATGCGTGCACATGATTTGTATAAATGATGATGTAAAGCAAAAATATTACTTCACATAACAACAAGATCAAATGTTTGCTTATATCATTCATAGGAGACGATAGTGCACGCATTCATGTCAAAAAGGAAAAAACTACCAACCTAATGGAGCTATAAAGCTGATTAAGCATTTCTTCCCTTGCTTTCTCTACTTGGCAAAGAACAACTGCCTGTTCAACCATAAAAATTATTAACACAAAAGTATATAAACAAATAGCAAAATGCTACAAAGGCTGTCATTATTGGCTAAAGGACCTACTTTTGGGACATTGGCAGCAAGGCTGTTAAGAACAGCTTCTACATAACCACGCACTTCTTGAGACATCCACCGGAGCTCTTCTTCAGGGTCTGCAGGTCTTCTGGTCATGGTATCCTATAAAATTGACCAAGAAAAACACCAAGATACATGTTCAAGGGATTTCCTTTTTGAAAATCTAACATTTTGTCTCTCACAAAAATTAAGTATATCTGGGAGTTCAAATTCCAACTTCCAGCAGATGGATGAAATGACCCATCTACTTCACTACCCAATTAAACAAAAATATGGACAATGGACAGCAATGTACAACATTGAATAACTCACGAGTGAACCCTCAGAATGACTTTGACGCATGGTAAGACCAGGTTCGCCTATAACTTGACCTCCTTTAGACTGAATGACATTTCTCAGCTTGTTTATCCACTCAACCTTCTCAGCAACACTCTCGGCTTTTAGCAAAACAGCACTGTGTGCTGCAAGAGAAAGAAAAGGATGATCAATTAGCAGACATGAGGAGGGAGTAAGAAAGCAGCACCATGTAAGCAAAATAGAAAGGCAAAGCCTAATATAAAAACAAATACCTTTTAAGACAGTCTTATATGGAATCCTACTAGTTATCTTAAAAACAAGATTGGTTCCTTTTTCAGAACTTGGTCCATTTGCCTTTTTGTCCTTGGAACTTTTTGATGAGGTTTCTTCTTCATCAGAAACTTCCTCAATATTGCATTCCTGATTTGTTTATCCAAAGAAATAGCATTAAGAGAAAAACAATTACATTGATATGATATTAGCAATATAATAACTCGTTACCAAGAAAAAGAAGTTGGTCTTTAAAGTCTCATCAAGTAAATCAAGGCAACTCAAAATTTAAAAAGCAGCTCCTAACATACATAAATAAATTCAAAAATAAAAATAATTTTCTGGCTACTCAATTTCTGTTGATGCCATGTGCCATCCGAGTTCATATAACCCTCACAATAATATCATGAAGAGGATTTCCAGTCCTTGCCAAGTTTAACCAGAAATTAATAAATGCTAAAACAACTAATTGACAAGCAAGCCCAAGATTCACAATCCTCGACTTATTGCAACCCATGGGAAATTTAGTGCATGAATTTTCCTCATCCTATTGAGGTTCTTACCTCCAAAGTAATGACACCACGGAAATGTCTTTCTTCCTGCTTTTTGGTGTAACCAAGCTGCAACAGAAGTTAAATATTATAAGATATCATCATGCCAGTAAAGCTATAGGTTCAGAGTACAACAGTGAAAGTTATGGAAACAAGCAAACAGAAAAATCTAAAACAAGGCAGTAAATCCCACTTATTTAGTACCCCTTTTCCATATAGATCACATATTTTAATGAAGACAGTTCTAAAATACAATTGGCAAGATTCTAGTAGCTTCACTAATTAAGAGATTATTGAATGATAAGATGTAATGAATCTGAGATCTCATATTTAACTTCTCATATTTAACTTTCCATTTTCAAATATTTAGGCACCATAAGTGAACCACTGAGATTCCCCACAATAATCCTACATTAAAAAAATGCCATAGGAATATGCATCAATGTCAATATAACATTACAAGAGTGAAGAGCCAGAAAAGCAAAGGCAGGATCCAGCTTAGCAAAGAGTCACTTAACAGTAATAGAACAGAAAAGATAAACAACCATCACTTTCACAGTTTCACCTTATGTTGACCAAATAACAAACCTTGCCACTTTTTTCATTCAATACAAACCATCGCCTACTCCAACCATTTGTTTTCCCACTTTTCTTCAATAAAAATCCTGCAGATACAGAATAAAATCAATTAGCAGCAGTTACATTGCATAAAGTATTATGTTATCAAAAGCACATTCACAAAAAAAATAAAAATAAATTACATTTCTAAGAGGAAAATAATAAGATATGAATAGAAAGGCACTTCCACTAGGGCTCCAGTCATCTGGTCAGTTCACAGAATCATCAAAAGTTGCATATGTATAACAATTAACAAAATGCACCCAAAAGAAAAAGAACACCATAAACGAAACTTCGAAAAAAAGTCTCTCCTCTCCTGAAAAGGAAAATAAAGGAGAGAAAAAAAACACCAAAATTTTAAGCCAATGTCCCCAGATTGCCCATTCAAACACATTTGTGCACTTTTTCATGTGGGGATGTTTCATACCAATGAGAATTAGAAATCCAGAACAGCCACTAAAATGCATTAACTTTGCAACTATTGTTGCCAACACAAGAATATAAATACAAAATTGAGAGAGTACTCATCAATAACAAAAGAGAAAAGTCAAGCAAGCAAATTACACGAACATGTGTTTGTGCCCCAGTTTCTGAGCAGATGAAGCATGTCATAAACTTCAATGTCCAAATAGGACATGGCTTTGTTGTTTAGATCGTAATATTCAAAAAGTTTGAACCCAAACCTGCAGTTATCTCACCGCCAGGACCAGCTGTTTTCAAGGCTGGTCCCTCTTGTGAATCTTTATCAGATTTTTCCTTCATTGATTTCAAGCTTCCTCCAGATTGCTGGGCTCCAGTTTGAGGACTTGTTGCCTAAGAGAACATGATGATGAATTAAATGAGTAACACACGATTAATGTATAAGATACTGTGAACTCAAGCAACCAACTTGGTTTAGAGAAAGTAAATAAGTTCATACCCTATTTAGTATCGATTGCTCTGCTTCATTTGCCTTCTTGGAGGATTTGTTTTTTATCTCTTCCTCACGACGCTGCCTATCCATTCTGGCGATCATTGAATATGAAAGGATCAGACAGGCAAAATAGAGACCACACAAACCGCTATATAACAGACAGAACGACTCATTTTATTAGAAAAACTTGAACATACAATTGATAGAGAACAGGAAGTTATATAGAACCAACATTTAGCCATCCCATACACAAGGTGGAAATAAAAAAGACTCGAAGGCCTTTGAGTTCAATTGTAATATTCAAAAAGCTATACAGAAATAGCTCCCTCTACTGTCAACAAAGAATAGGGTTTAGCATTTGACGGCAGCAAAATGTATATTTGATGTGACATACATGGTAACTTTGCACGTAATCCTTCTTGCTAGAGATTTTAAAACAAATTTATTCCTGTAAATGTTTTTGGAGTCATCTGGTTAATTAATCATAAAATAAGTTCCATCAAGTTTTATAGAGGTGTTTGTAAGTTGCCATATTAGGATCAATGAAATTGAGATCCAACAGAAACTAAAAACAAAAATTGCTTAGTGTATAGACGCAAGAACAGACAATTAGAAAGCCTAAGCCAAAATTCCAGAGTAAAAAGTACAAATTTCATATTTTAAAACCAATTTATCCACATTTCAATTATAATCATACCGCCTTTGCACCAATCTGATGAAGTGCTGCGGTGGAACAAAAGCACGCTCCATATCCACTAAGGCAACCACCATCTTTTTTGCTTCATTCTTAAACCCATCAAGTGCAGCACTTGCGATTGCCACAATCTAAATTGCAAAATTCAATGAGATGAATAAATATAGACTAGGAAAAACCCTATACAAAAGGTATTAGAATGAAAGGCACTAGTACCTCTCTCTTAAAGGGAGCATATCTTCCTAGACCAGGGGTTGCGTTTGCTGAAGCAGATACTATATCCACCAGAACGCGGTGCACCTATTTTTTAGCAGGCATCCAAAATTTGGCTTAAAGAGACATTTATATAATAGCAGGAAAAACAACATGAAGGTCGTACATTACATGTTCAGATTAGCAGCAGAGACAACATGTAAATCAAAAGATAGACTTATTAGTTATTACAACATCTCTCTTGCTCAGAAAACTTGTAGTGCAGAAATTTGATATTGGTGAATTGCAACATAAAAAGAGGGGCTTCCATGAAAAAGAAACGGTGAAAGTGATGTGAACAGGCTGATAGACCTAATAAATGCTCATAATGGCAAGCAATAATATAAAATTTTTCAACAGAGATGTCGCTTTGAGAATTGAAACAATGATCTCAGTACACCTATTCCAGTTGATTTCAAAATATATGATCATGCAGCAGATTCTAGGGTGTTTTTATCCATAAACTACCATAGATCCATCAGATATCAGCATATGCCAAATGATTTGCATTCATCAAGTGTTGACGATAAGGGCATAAGAAGATCACAGCTAAATGCCACTTGGGCAAGAACATAAAGAATATAATGCACATGTTAAATCAAAATAAGAATACCTAATTCTCTTTTCAAGATTGTGTTGAATTTGTTTGCTTGTTCAAATAAATATATATTGCTCTTAGACTAGAAGAGTTAAAGAAGCTATGAAACAACATGTAGCATACAACCACACAACACATACAGAAAAGTACCTCATCCACACATAGACGTGCAGGTTCCTTAGCCAACTCCAGGACACCTTTTATTAAGGACCTTAACCCTTTCTCTGGGGATATAAGATAAGGTTGATAACCATCCGCTTCAAGAACAATCTGATATCATGAAGTGGACCATAATAAGAGCATGTAAAGATAGTAATGGTGAAAGACAGAATGTAAAAAAATCAATCAAAAGTGAAAGCATACCCTTTTGATGTTGTTCATGTCAAAATGCCTATCTAAAGGGAGTTGCTTGATCCTGTTTGGAAAATTTCCCTCAAAACTTGAAACAACCTTCCAGCCATTACCCTGCAAACATACATGTTAAAAACCCATAATGATTCGAGAATAGGATATCCATCTAACAACAAAACAAACTGAAAGCAGTCAATTGTCAGATTGGCATCAAGCTTCAGTTACGTTGGACCAGAAGCCAAATACATGCAGAGTTGCAGACATACTGGGTTATTTAAGATTCGTATTAAATTGACCAAGTATTAATTCTGATATCACACTTGTATCCAAGTTACATGAAAATTTTCATTTCCTGTAAACCATTAAACACATCTATCATTATTCATTCACTCCTCAGAGAACCTTGTTGATCTGACACATTCCCTTCAAGGAATTTTTGGCATATTATGTATCTTTTAAGCACATTGAGTTTCGTCTTTTTGTTAAACTAGTAAGATCTAAAATGACAAAAATGCACACGAGTGAAGCAGCTACAGCATGCAGAATTGCAGATGACAAAATCATACTATCAAACTTCAGCCTTTCAGGAATCGTCATCTTTCATGAAGTGTGCTCATACCAGTTTCCACTTACAATTACAAGAAAATAATGACACACATGCTGCTTTAAATGAAACTACTCACTTCACCACCTGCAAGATGCTGGAGGAATTTGTCCTCAAACTCACGGCAGAGTTCCAAAGCTAAAGCTCTCGTACCTTCAGAACTACTAACCATTTGCTCCCCAAGCCTCACAAGTTCATCCTGAACTATTTGAGACTTCCCCTGAAGCCTGCAGTTTCAATTGCACAAGACAGGATCAGAAGTTAATGGGCAAAAAGCATGACAATACAAGACAATCCATTTTAGCTAGCAATTATTCATTAACATATAATACTCCAATCCCTGTCTCTATCAGAAACCACAATAACAAGAAAGTAAACCACAATTACCACACGTGAACAGATGCAGCAAAGAGGCAGGGTAGACCACAGATTTTCAAAGGTTTTCTTCAAGAAAAGAAATAAGTTCATTTAAGCAACAATCAAATGACAACATAAGAAAACGTGAAGTACCCAGACAGAAGATTAGGAAGCCTGAGTTTCATACGGTTACGAATCTGACCAGCAAGAGCTTCCACCAAAGCTACTCTACCAAGCTTGCTTTGGGGGGCTCCATTCAATATAGATTTTAGACTTTCACTCTCAGCACGCCAAGCTGTTTCTAAAGAATTTTCAGATGAAGCACTTCCTGATTGTGCTGAAGCAATGGAAACAGATTGGCCAATCAATGCAATCCATGGAATATCAGATGTTTTAGGAGGTCCCTTATTCTGGAGAAGTGCCTGAACAGCAGCAAGAGCTTTCTGCTCCGAAGCTGCTTGATCAATTTTACTAATAACGCCAACTGTTCTAGTACCTAAAATAAAATAGAGATGACATTAATAAATTTAATAATGCATATATTTGTATAGCACAAAAAATAAACTTAAAAAGCAAAAACATGAAGAAAATAATATCATTTTTTTTCAATAAAAACATAAGAAGAAGAAAGCTGAATTGTGAACCCACTTTCTGCATCATATTCCTTTGCAACTCTAAGGGCTCTAGATGATGAGATTTCTGGTGCCTGAACAGCAGGAATTACAACTAGCAAAATAGCATCATTGTGCTCAACATATTCACTGATCTGAGATGATTAAAAAAAAAAACTATTAAACAGGCTGGGGTATCAAAACAAAGCATCTTACAACTGAAGTATGCTAATTACCAGACTCAAAACATTATATTTAAAACTAATGCAAAAATTGTCAGCTAAAACATGGTACTGAAAAGTAGATAATGTTACCAATGAATCATCCATGATTTTTTGGTCCAATCCTGGCAAGTCAATCAATTTCAATGGCGGAGCTGAAGATTACCATGAAAATATTAGTATT
>CAOGCB010116216.1:0-12688 GCA_948266635.1 Cnidoscolus chayamansa
GAGGGTAGTTAGTTCCAGCATGGTGACAGGCTTGGTTTGGAAAGTACAAGGCCATCAGTTCAGTTTTGATTTCAGAATTCTACCATTAGGCAGTTTTGTTATAATCTTAGGGGTAGATTGGATGAAAACTCATAATCCCATCTTGTTTGATTTCGTTACTCCGCAAATAAGTTTCCATAGAGGAGGGGAAAATATTGTATTGAAGGGAGTTGCAACTAAAGAATTGGGGAGTAGTCTTAGATGTATGACGAGGGAGCAGATAAACAAGCAAGGATGGGAACACATTGAGGGAACAGTGATGTGTGTGCAATGTAGCTTATGATCAATGGAGGATTATGGGTTACAGGGAGAGAAACAGGAAGAAAGGAGCTCTGAATTCTTAGATTCACTCCATAAACTTTTAAGCAAGTATAAGGGGATTTTTGAGGGACCAAAACAGTTGCCACCTATGAGAACCCACAACCACTCTATTCCTTTATTGCCAAATTCCCAGCCTGTCAACATAAGGCCTTATAGATATTCTCACTTCCAAAAGGGAGAGATTGAGAAGATGGTAGAGGAAATGTTAAAGGAAAGAGTAATTCAACCTAGCAAAAGCCCTTATGCATCTCCTATTCTACTTGTGAAAAAGAAGGATGGTAGTTGGAGATTTTGTGTGGATTACAGGAGATTGAATGATATTGCCATCAAAGATAAGTTCCCTATTCCCATTATAGATTATTTGTTAGATGAGTTATATGAGGCAAAAGTATTTTCTAAGATTGATTTGAAGGTAGTTTACCATCAAATTAGGATGACCGGCCTTGACATCCCAAAAACAGCCTTTAGAACACACCAAGGTCACTATGAATTTACTGTCATGCCCTTTGGATTGACCAATGCCCCTGCCACTTTCCAAGCTCTCATGAACCATATCTTCCAACCTTTTCTAAGAAAGTTTGTGTTGGTTTTCTTTGATGATATCTTGGTGTATAGTTCAATATGGCAACACCATTTGCTCCATTTAGAACAAGTGTTTCAAGTGCTCCAACAGCAGAAGCAATGGCCTATTCCTAAGACTTTGAAAGAATTGAGGAGTTTTCTCAGGTTGATAGGATATTATCGGAAATTTGTGAAGAATTATGGGGTCATTAGCAAGCCCTTAACTGATCTCCTAAAGAAAGACTTGTTCAAATGGAATCTTGTGGCAGAAGGAGCGTTTTTTCATCTTAGAGAGGTCATGTCTTCTACTCCAGTATTGGCAATGCCAAACTTTGATTTACCTTTTACTATTGAGACCGACGCAAGTAGTGCAGGAATTGGGGCCGTTTTACAACAAGGTCACCCTATTGCTTTCATTTCTAAAGCAATCGGACCTCGAACTCAGAGCATATAGGCATATGAAAGGGAATTGTCAGCCATCACATTTGCTGTATCTAAATGGAGGCACTATCTAGAGCAAGGGGAGTTCTTCATTAAGACAGATCACGAAAGCATTAAGCACCTTCTAGAACAAAGGTTGCACAATGACCTTCAAATAAAAGGGGTGTCCAAGCTTCTAGGGCTGCAATATAAAATTCTCTACAGAAAAGGGTGTGAAAATAAAGTTGTAGATGCACTTTCTAGAGTTCCAAGAGGAGATACTGCCACCTTATTGACTACTTTTTCATCCATTCAACCTATCTGGATGTTGAAATTAATTGACAGCTATGAAGAAGACTCACAGTCAACGAAGTTGATCTCTCAGCTTTTAATAGACTCTGCTGCCCATGCAAATTATTCGTTGAAACAAGAAGTCTTATACTTTAAAAACAGGTTGTATGTGGGAGGAAGAGGGCCTTTACGGCAGCAGCTGTTAGAATGATACCATAACTCTCAGTTTGGAGGACATTCAGGTGTTAATTCTTCCTATATTCGCTTGAAGAGACATTTTTATTAGCCTGGTATGTTTCAGGACCTCTTACAATCGATAAAAGCTTGTGATACTTGTGCTCGGTGTAAAATGAGCATTATGCATCCCCGGGGTTGCTTCAACCATTGCCTATTCCCTCACAAGCTTGGCAAGACACATCCATGGACTTCATAGAACAACTCCCCCTTTCTAAAGGAAAAGACACTATTCTGGTAGTAATTTGCAGATTCACAAAGTATGCACATTTCCTAACCCTGAAACACCCCTTCACAACTATCACAGTAGCTCAACTTTTCTTACACACAGGGATAAGATTTTCACTAGTGTATTCTAGAAGGAATTGTTCCTCAAAATGGGCACCAAGTTGGCACATAGCACTGCATATCACCCTCAAACGGATGGTCAATTCGAGAGACTGAATCAATGTATGGAAGCATATTTGAGATGCCTCAATTTTTAACAGCTTAAGTCCTGGATGAAGTGGCTACCTATGGCAGAATGGTGGTACAATACCTCCCACCATAGTGCTCTAAAAATGTCTCCTTTTCAGGCTCTGTATGGTTATCAACCTCCCCCCTAGTATTCGTTTCAGCCACTGAGAGTATGGTTGAATCAGTAGCAGAAGTGTTGGAAGATAGAAGGCATATGTCTAATGTAATCAGAGACAATCTGTTGCAGGCACAGAATCGCATGAAACAACATGCGGACAAAAACAGATGTGAACGTGAATTGGAGATAGGAGATTTGGTTTATCTTAAGCTACAGCCGTACAAGCAAACTTCAGTGGCTCTAAAGAAACACTGGAAATTTGCTGCTCGTTTTTATGGGCCTTATCAAATTATTGACAAGATAGGGAAGGTATCCTACAAATTATTGCTTCCTCCTGACAATCACATTCATCCGGTATTCCATGTCTCCTTGCTCAAAAAGAAGATTGGAGATCATAAAGTAGTAGTTCAAGAACTGCCCCAATTCCATGGAGATTCTGTAGTTATTGAATCGGATTCAGTCCTTAAAGGCAGAACCATACTCAGGGATGGAAGGAGAATCACTCAAGGGTTGATTAAATGGAAGCACTTGCCAACAGAGGAGGCAACTTGGGAGGATAAAAGCTTTATCACAGCCCAATTTCTTGAATTTCAGTCTTCTTGGGGACAAGAAGACCATCATGGGAAGGGTATTGTTACATACCATAGGAGAAGAAGAGGAGTGAAGTAGCTAGAAGATACTAGAGCTAACATGTGACAGACTAGAATTGGAGGGAAATTCAAATAAGTTGTTAGAGTTGTTACAGCCATGCTTATAAATAAGGGAGAGCAAATGAATAGCACTAAGGAAAAATTCATTCAAAACACTACTTCCCTACTCTTTCTATTCTCTATTCTCATCTCTCTAATTCTCATCTAAATTGTTCTAATCTCCAAAAACCAACCATAAAACCTTTAAAACAGTCCCTACACCTAACATTACCACAATCTTCCTTAGTTCTATCCATTGGACTACTACTACAATGATTTTTACTCAAATGAAACGAGGACAAGAAATAAATAAGACCTTTCAATTAAAATAAAACAAATAGTTAAATCAATTTGCCTTTCAAGATTATATTGCATTAAAATCAAATTAAACAAAGAATAACAGTTTTCTTGAAATGAACCCAAAACTAACTTCTCATCAGAGTGCTTAACCCCACACTCATTCTTGTCCGGTCTAAAACACTAAAATCTTTGAGCAACTGGAAAAACCTGAGTAGTTCAGTATATTCTGTCACATGAGTATGAAATCTTTCAAGCATATAAAATGTTTCAATCTTAAGTGCCCAAGTAGCCAGGGGTGATGCAAGCATAAAGGAGCAATTTTCAAGGCAGGTAATCCAGTTCGAAACAAAGGAGCCATCCAAATGACATCAAAGAGAACAGGAAACAGACATATGGTCCCCAAGATTATTCCTCAAGGAAGGAGCGGAAGCTCAAACGAGTAATTCCATACTTAACTATATCATTTAGCTTTTTTTTCATTATTATTTTGGTTAAGAGAAAAATGTCATCATTGAGTATGAATGAACACAAGGACAGCAAAAAATTCAACTTTGAGCAGTTCTGACGCAAATTGATACTCACTTCTAAGTATGTTGGATAATGCATAAAAAGAACAGTTGCAAAGGAAACATACAAGCTACAGATTACAGGCATGGAGGACATCTAGTTCCACAAGAGGGAAAAAAGACCATTAACATATTCACATTGGTTTAGATCTATATTCTACCATATACGTACACACATGTGAAAGAAGAATAAAACTAGAAGGTGAAACTTAAACTAGAGAAAGCAGAAAATAAACGGTTCCATCTAAATTTCATTGGCAGACCCTAAACATCTACGTAAGGCCATAAGCACAGTCAAGGAGCACCCCATAGCACATTGAATATGGCAAATTTAACCAACAATCTTAGGGATAATTTGAAGTATCATAATATGTTAATATGTGTAGAACTCTATGAAAAAATAAGAATACAAGTGAAAAAATTCACAAATTTATTAAAATACAAGAATCATGAATGTAAAATCCAAGAGCACAGCATCATCAAACATCCACAACAGTAGTAGTATTCAATTCATATGTTCATATATAGAAGCATTTTAGTCTACCTGACCAAAAGTGAAAACTTGATCCTCAAAAATCTCAGCATTACTCTACAGTCAAAGGTACCACCACAATGCAACACAGCACAGCAGGATAACCTTTTTCCTCTTCTTCTGAATCTCTTAATATTAGGTAGTCAATCAACTTGACAGCCAAGGTTAAAGCTTCCACGTGACACCAAAAGTCAATTCCAAAATGGTGCAAAAAGCAGTAAAATACAAGACTCACTGATATCTTAACACATACACACCTCATAAGGTAACACCTTGTTTGGTATCTTCATTCCTTACAACTAGTAGTGTTTTAATCATACAACAGGCTACCAAGCAAATAAAAGACACTTTCTAATATGAAATATTAACCTTCCAAATATGATTAGCCATATGAAAGAGAATACAAGGAAAATGAGTATGGAATGATTTTCAAGAAATTGCCCAGAAGTAGTCAATCTCCACAATCTCTTTATCCGGTCTAGAGAAAGAGGCAGGGGGGAGGCAAAAAAAAATTGAGAATACCAAGCAATAAAGTACATCCTTCATGTGAGAAAGAAATGATTCTGCAGTGACTTCTTCTATAACATCATTTACATGGCACAAATATTTCAAAGAAGCAAATTACCACTATAATTGATGGAAATTTATTACTATGTTGAATATTTGCAAAACCAAACCCCAATTCCTTAGCAACCATGAAAATACAATGACCAATAATTCAGATTTCCAGATAAAAGGTGCCAGTGATAGCTCTGCAAATGACCAACACAATTATAAATCAAGGGTGGACATGGTGAAAAATGGGTGTTCCTGGGAATGCTCCGTGAATGCTTACTCATTAACCATCTCCTATGTTACAAAAAGGAAAAAATGCTTAGAGATAAAATGGCTCATTTATCTGTATGAACGAAATTCAAACTTTCTATACAAAAAGAATTTTCAAGACATAGCAAGTTTCTTCAATACATTATGATTAAGGTCTGACATCCTACAAAAGCATATTATTGTTTATTCGTTTTGAATTCTATCCTAAATAATTTATTTGGTATATTAAAGAAAATAGAGCACCAACAATTCTAAAGATAAAACAAGTATCCACGTTTTATAAACAAGCTACTCATCAGAATCTACACTATATATCAATCAATTGTCGTAGTCAAACATACTAGAACACATGTATACAAAATTTAAGAAGCCAAGCAACTTAATTACCACTTGAGAGTTAAGTCTCCCCAACCATTCTTAGCTGCATATCGACCAATCTTGCATTGAATTCACCATCACTAATCTTCAACATTTTCCACAGTGGAAGCTTTAACCCATAGTCCGCCAAAATTCTATGCCTGGGCTTTATCTTCCTCTCCAAACTGAATGAAAAATACTGCGGAAATCTTTTCAGTTCCTGCAAATCACCCTTCATTTCCATCAAAAAGTACTCCACTTTCGGCACCAAATTGTTCTCTATACTAAACGTCAAAAGCCCCGGTGACCTGACCACCATTTCTTTAACCTCGCAGTACTCAAACCCCAAACTCATCAAGTACTCAATCTTAGCCTTCAATGTAAAATTAATATTATAGACAAGCAGCACAGTTGTCTGACAATTGATAGCATTACGACCCACAAAGCCAAGGTTCCGAAGGAAGGCAAGTGCAGGGCGTAACTGGTCAGAAACACTAGCGACTAAAAGCCTAGGACACCGAGAAATAGATTTGGCGATATCGGGAAAAGGGATACCAACCTCGTTCAGGAGGAAGTCGAAGACTGGGTAGAGATAGAGATGCGGGTCAGAAGTGAGGAGGGCAGGGTGCATGTCGAGAATGCGTCCGATGGCGGAGCGGTGGAGGCCCATAGAAGAGAGGCAGTGCTCGACGGAGTAGAGGGTGGAGAGAGGAGTGGAGCGGAGATGTGGATTCTGAAAGAGGGCTTTGCGGGTATCAATTTTGAGGCGGGTGAGGTATTGGAGCTTTTCACGGAAGAGGAGACCAGCGTCTGCGGTGGCTGTGGGAAGGCATTTGGGGGTTTTGGTGAGTTTTGGAGCAGAGAGAAAAGAGGGAGGAAGAAGGAAGCGACTTGCGGTGGCAATCATCCTTTCAGCCAAACGACACCTAAGGACTTAAAGTATAAAGGTGTGTTTGTCTTAGCTTTCAGGCATATTAGTTATGCTATCAAAACTTTATTTATTTATAAATTTACAAATTAATTTATATTATTTAATTAAAATTATTTAATATTAAATTTATTATTTTTAAATTAAAATTATTTAAAATTATAAAATATTTTTTTTAAATATCACCTGAGATTTAATTCTATAAAAATAATTTATTTACTAAGTAAAGTAAATTTAAATTTATTAATATTAATTTAAATTCAAAATAAATAAATTTCGAATTTAATTTAAATTTATAAAAATTTTAACGAATTAAATTTATATTTTTTAAATTTCTATATGATTTTAATATTCAAATTTTATAGATAAATGCATTTTAAAATTTTAATATTTATAAATTAAGATTTAAATAATTTTTTAAAAAAAATAAAAATAAAGTCGTATTTGGATGAATTAAAAAACAAGTGGAGCTTAACGGAGTCGATATAGTAGCTAATATGCTAAGGTTGTTACGTGAAGATTGAGCATGTTTAACAATGTTTTCAACAGGGGGAATAGCACAGTCGGGCATGTACAATGTGGTAATTAGAGGTGCGAAAGTAACTACCAGTAACAGAAATTTGAGTGACGCGAGTGGGATGGAGGAGGAGAGGGTTGATAAACCTCAATGGAAGGAGGGGGTTTTTTTATTTTGTTTTTGTTTTTGATATTGAAAGGCGCAGATTGCATGAGGTGGGTACAATGGGTTTTGGTTGGTTTGGCATTTGGAGGAAACTTCTGACGATCCCGATTCTCAAGCTTCCTCCCATGACCGCTTTTGCCGCTCACCCGGTCGTGTCATCAAACGCTATATGTAAGCTCACACCTCTCTCTCTCTCTCTCTCTCTCTCTCTCTCTCTCTATCTCTCTGTGTGTGTGTGTCTATCTCTCTATTTCATCTTTTCTCTCTCTACCCTTTAGGTGGTTCTGTTCTCTTCTCTCTTTGGCTCAATGATCGACCTGTCCCACTTTTAAGGCCCTTCAATTATGCACTCTCAACTCCTTGTTTGATTTGCTCATTTGGGTAAGTTTCATTTTTTTGGAGCTTTTCTCTTTTTCTCTTCCTTTTCAGGGTGAGATATTTTTATTTAGAACAAAAAAGGAAAGTAGAAAAACGTCTGAATCCTAAAGTGGGTAGTCTTTAATTTGTTTTATTTTTTGTTCTTGATATGACATCTACATGGGTTTAGTCTATTTTGGCTGGTTTTATCTTCATTTCTCTGATCTTATTATATGGAATGCTACTTCTCCTTTGCATTCAAAGCTTATGGTTTCATATATAACTTTCTGGATATTGATGCTGGATTTGTAGTTGGCATTTGATATTTGTTTCAAATTGTTTGATCTTGCTCTGTGACGTTTAATTGATGCAGAGGATGTTTGCATTTGTTTGAATCTGTATGATGGAAATTAGGAATTAAAATTGAGATTTAGATTCTGAGACTCTTTCAAGATGGTGATAATATTGATGTCGAAAGTGCAGGATGGGTAGGGTTAAGCTAAAGATCAAGAAATTGGAGAACACAAATGGCCGTCAAGCAACCTATGGCAAAAGGAAGCATGGCATCATGAAGAAGGCTAAAGAGTTATCAATTCTATGCGACATTGATATTATCCTTCTCATGTTCTCGCCAACTGGCAAGCCTTCATTATGCAAAGGAAAGCGGAGGTACCATCATTGATGCTCTTTCTGATTTAAGGATTTATAGCTTGTGCACTAGGAAACTTATCTACCAAAATCTTGATCATTTTTTTCTTATTCTACTGAACTACTTCATTTCGTAGGGCATATGAAACTTAACCTCAATACTTAGTTGAACTGAGCAGGAGTTAGTGATTCGTTGTTTAGCTTCTATATAACTATCATATAGGTTAAAGTGTTGGTAGCAATGGTGAATTACTTTGGTGTTTTATTTGTCATGTGCACATCCACAGCAGGTCTATTTCTGTCTTTGTTTTATGATTTTGGACTGGGGACAAAATCTTCAGTGATCCTGGGATGTTCAGAGTATAATTTTTTACTTATTTAACATTACTGTTATCATATAGATGTTGACAATTTTCTTAAGCATCCTTTTTCAATTTGTTGATGTGAGCAGCATTGAAGAAGTCATTGCAAAATTTGCTCAGTTAACACCTCAAGAAAGGGCGAAAAGGTAGAGAGAGTTATATCACTTCCCTTTTTTTTCTAATTTTTTTGTATCTTAGTTGATTTATGAAAGTGGAGTCTAATATCTTCCTCATTTGATTGGAACAGGAAGTTGGAAAGCCTTGAAGTAAGCCCTTTCTTATGGACCATTCCCCATTTTACTAATGTCAATTGCTTTCTTTTCTCTTACCACTTGGTTTAGTTTACAACGGCTTTTTTCGTTCTCTTCTCATTGCTAACACAGCTTTTTGTTTTCTTTGAGAGTAAAGGCATTGAAGAAAACTTTTAAGAAGTTGGACCATGATGTTAACATATCTGAATTTCTGGGCACAAGGTATGTGCTACTCAACGAAATTCATTTTGTACAACTTCATAATACACCATATTTTTTGGGGTATATACTAAATCACTTACTCTTTTCATTTTTATGTTTCAGTTCTCAAACAATAGAGGTATGGGCACAAACAGTTATTCCAATGTTACAATGATCGCTTAAAACTTGTTGTTCTTATATTCTTAAGCTGGTGGTGTATTTTACAATTTTGAAATTGCATCAATCAGGACCTGTCAAACCAATCAAGGTTATTGCAGAATCAACTTTCAGAAGTGCATAAAAGACTGAGGTGCACAATTTGAAATTTCTCGTCTGTAGAATTGTGTCTTGTGTATACAGTGATTTAACATATCCATGCAACTGTTGCTACCCCATACTAATACTTTGAGTTTCTGCAGCTATTGGACTAATCCAGATAAGATTAACAGCACAGAACATCTGGGTCAATTGGAAAATTCACTCAGGGAATCACTTAATCGAATTCAAGCTCATAAGGTAGTCTATCCTTCTTGCTTAGATTTCTTCATGGAATGAGCTTGGACTAAGTTCTGATCTGTACTCGAGTCCACATGTGAGAAATCCATGAACCTAAACATCCTTGATGTTATGCAGAATATCCTGTTTCGAAGTATTGGCATGTTTTTTAATTAAAAAGAGGAGATCAAGGATCAGGAAGATGATTTGATCTATGTCACCTTATGTCACGTGCCTAGATCTTCAGCAACCATCAGGGCTCGTGCAGCACTTAGCTTGAAAGCTTTCAAACCTAGTCAGCCAAGAGATTCACACTAGAATCTCCACAACTTAGATGAGTTAGTCTATAAGCAAGCCCCTTTCAAGAATATCATTAGCATAGCATATTGTCAAAATCACCCATCCATGTAGCCAGCACTCCTCAATCACATGAACACAGTAGCGGGGCTAGAGTTTTTAATGAAAGGGGCTACCTATTTTATTGATTAATAAAAAAGGCTGTACAATCATAACAACGACCTTCACATCTCTTTTAGTCGGGGGGACTGAAGGATTAAAAAAATGTTATTGAACTCCCCAAGGGTAAAAGAGGGTGTCAAGTTATATGAAAAAAGGATGTTACAGCTGCAAATTTTTTCATGAAAAGAGTCTCGCATTGCATGAAAATGAATGGCTTGCAAATTCTTTCTTTTAGCCTTAAAATATAATCTCTTCTTCATCACTAGCAATTTTTTATTTCTCCTTGCCAGGAATATCTAGGAAACAAGCAACTTATGTCGCTAGAATGCAATAGTCAGGTAAAGTGTGTCTTAGTGCTTTTGCTTTCATCTGTCTTCAAAAGAAGATATCATCTAAACTTACATTTCTTGCAGTTCCAAAACGGGATGCATGTTCCTTTCAGAATTGGTGCTGAGCAGCAGCTCCCACCCATGCCATGGATTCCTAATAATGACAGTCAACCGATTGTGTTACCGGAAGATCCAAATCTACTTAATAATAGGTGAGTAGGCCTCTTATAGGAGGGAGGCTTCTGATTCTAATTCTCCAAAATAATCTTCCTAGCAATCCAGAGACTTACTCCTGTAAACCTATCTATGTAGTTCTAATCTTTTGAAAGAAGCATGCACAAATATATATATAGATATGTGAAGAAGCACGCAGATACACTAGGTGGCCAAGTTACCATAAGTTGCAGAACCTACTCCCAGGAAACTTTATAAACATGGTTTATAAATAAAGGGGGTGGAGGAAGAGAGCGAGAGAGAGTTAGAGTGAGAGAGAGAGAGATTAAACTCGCATTTCTAAGGGTGCATTTTACTTGTATATCACTTGGTCTAAGATGGTCAGATACTTACAGAAGGATAATGAATTTATATATATATGTTCAACCCTTTTACACAAATTCCTCCAAATTATTAATTCTGATATGCAAGTAAACTTTTCTTTCCATAGGGATGTCGAGTGTTCTGCAAGTTCCTCCTTCGGGAGTTATTCTGGTTACTTTGGCACAGGGAAAAGTTCAGAGCTATCTAATTCCAGTCAAGAAAATTGTGTGAATGGTATTGTTAATGAGTTAAGTGGAACTGCATCACTGAGGCTGCAGTTGGCCGGGCAGTATCCTATTCCTTACTTGCCATACAATTTGAATTTGGTGAATGATACAAAATTCCAGTCTGCAGCAGAGATGAACCTACAAGAAAGCCCTGTGGACTTTCATGTTAACGGGAGTTTTGACGCTCCCAAATTTGGATATGACACTAACCCTGGTAGTTGGGCTTCTTCATCAGGACCATGTGCTGTTACCATGTTTGATGAGCATTTCTATTCCCAGGTAAGTTCAACCTAGTTTTCTCAGTTTCTTTTGTTCTTTTGCATGGTTTAGATTCTGCATTTAAGATATCAAACTCTAAATTCTTTTCCTCGAATGAGCTGAAGAGAAATTTCAGCTTTAGTTGTCCTTGTAATATAAAGCATTATAAAAGTAAAACTTCAATATAACACATATAACCGTCTTTTCCTCGCTTAATACAACTAATGCCTGCATAGCAAATTCGTAAAACAACAATCCCTGGCTATGCTAAATCTACAAAGCACGTGATGAATAAATTTCCTTTTCTTTAGTTTTCTTCCGTTGGCAAGTTTGCCAAAAAAAAATAGAGCTTCATTTGGAATAAACCTTTATAGAGCAGTTAAAAATCTGCCTCAATTAGATAAGGAGTGCACAAATGATGTGCAAGAGTTTGTCTAATAATTAGCAGTCCACCATAATTCACTTAATAGAACCTTACAAATATTTATTTAGAGGGAGAGAGGACGTAAGATGGTTCGTTAATATCCAGAAATAGGAGAATGAATGGTAGAACCTTTAATCTTTCAATTATTTAAAATCAAAATAGTATTCCTTTTTCCAGTGAATCTGTAACTTATTTAGTTCCAAAGGCTTGTATATAATTTCAGTTATAAAGCTTTAGTGAATTTAGATATATGTATATAAATTTTATGACTTTTTCTCTCTCTACAAGATGTTGCAAGTAATTTTATAAGAAGTAGAATGTGTTGCTAATACAAATGCATGCGTTGATGCATGTTTAAAATTTGCTTTCAGAGAGATCATCTGTATGGGAGCAACAATGAGGAATACTATAGAATTTCTTGAGTAATCGCTTTGTTTGGGCTCATGGAAAGTGTGATTGTCCCTAGGATATTACACGATCTTAAGGTGAGTTTGATATATTTTTTTCATTGAATGGTGGCTTATCAGAGTTGTTAAAGATGACCTTATCTTTCTCTGAATGAAAGAAGAAGTGCTTCTAGCATGCCCTCCAAATAACCTTTTACATTATAGTACATTCAATTGCTGTATACTTAGCATAAAATTCCAAGATTTGTGTTTATTGGACATCAAATTACTCGTACGTTTTTGTCAGTCACATCAGCCTGTTTAGGTCTAAAGATAAATTGTGGTCTATGGTGATTACAGTTAATACTTCTCTCTAACATGTTTATCATTTTCACTGTATTTGTTACTTCAGTACTACATTGCCTCTGGCTCTAT
>CAOGCB010116320.1:0-13396 GCA_948266635.1 Cnidoscolus chayamansa
ATTATGGTTGTGACACTTCATTATTAAATCATTATAATAGCAATGTGTGTGACTTGATATGAAGGATAATTATATTGCTTATATCAATGTTCTATGATGATGTTGATTATGAAAATATTATTGTAAATGTAAATGATGTAATTAAATTTGGTGTGATCTATATGAGCATGTTTATAGCTTACTGAGTTATATACTCAGCGTCTATCTCTGACAAATGCAGGTGAAAGCAACAAAGAGAAACCAGGAGAGCAGTGAAATTGTTGATAAAGCTAACAGAGGTATTAGTTGCTTGAAGATATGTATCCCAATACAATTGTAATGTATGTACAGTTTGTATTTTGTTACTATTACGTTGAGTCGAGGCAGTAATGTAAATTAAAATATAATTATGTTGCATGTCTCTTTAATTCTGATAATCATTTTGTAAATGTTTTAAACTCTGATTTTGAGAATGTACTTTAGTTTAAATGAATATTTTGTAATATTGTATTTGAACAAGTTTTGAAAGAAATGATATTGATATAGTATTTGAATATTTGAAAGAGAAAAGGGATGTTTTATGATTTTAATAATTTGATAGAAGCGAAAAAAAAATTATACAGGTTTTTAATAAGCTTTGATTTAAAACTCATCCCTTACAGGATATTTATTTGTTTCCTGTAGAGGAAGTGGGAAATCATTAGTCATTCTGTAGGAGACATGTCATGGGAGATGTGATACCTAATCCCAACTTCAGCTAGTTCCAAAACTTATTCTTCTTTGACTTCTTGGTGGACTTATTCCCCTTTTTGCCTTCAGAGGATGTAATTGTAAAAGAAGAGAAGTCAAATTTCCCTACATCTATGGCTCTAGGGATGGCAGACTATCCCTGTATTATAGCTTAGGGTGACACTACCCTTCTAATGATTACACTAGCTTCCATCTTTCTTGCAACATCAACTATAATGTGGAAGCTTTCTCTCTCTATTGTTGGGATGAGAAAGGAATACCTAGAGTGGAGCCACATGGCATATCTTCTTATTTTTTATACTTTGTGTCATATGCTTGGCCCATATATTATAGTAGGTCTACAAATTTTTATGTGTACTTCTCTACACTCATATCCTTTATCTGCCTCAATTATTCGAACTCTATAAATTTCAACTCTCTAGAATTGTAAGGAAAAGCTCATCATGAGAATTCTATTACAAATCGATCCCATAACAAATCTCCCATTCGAAGTTCAATGTAACTTTTGTACCACTCATTTGCCTTCTTGCTCCTGAGTGTGAACTCTGCCAGCTATATGGCCCTATTTTCATTAGCTCCCAACTCATTTATGAGCATCTTCATAACTTCTAGATGTTCGAATGGATCACCCCTTTCCTTGTACTTAAGTGCATCTAACTTCATATTGTTTGTAATCTTAGCTTTGTTACTACCTCCCTATACCACCTTAAGTGGTTGAGATTCAAAAACAACTAGTTCTGTAGTGGGAGGTGGTACTCGGGGAGTTGAGGGAGCTAGGTTCTTAAGTACAAGTATTGTTAGCGTTGGTAAGGAGGTTATATGATATGGTGGGTAGAAAAGAGGATAGGGCATGCATAGAAGGTAAGGGAGATTGCCATGGTGTACCAAGGCATCACCCATAGGGTATCTATAGCCATACCCATAATTCTATTTAGGTGGTGGAGGGGCCCGTTCCTATTTTGATGCAATTATGTATCCACTTTATGAATCATCCATTTGTACTCCTTTTGCCCTTGTCCTAAGGTTCCCATCTCTTCTTTCCACATCATTATTTGGTTAGGGATCCTTTGTCGACATCATCATAGGATCTATTCTTCTTATATTTACATCAAAGGATCTTTTTTAGTCCTTTGATGCCTCCCCCTAATATTTATGCTACTTTTCCCCCTAGCTGTGGAGATGTTTAGGAGAGTATCCATCCATCATTTTTAGGTGGGGCACCTTTTAATCTAGTTGATCGATAAAACTCTCTCATCATAACTTCTAAAAAGAAGACAAAACATTGAAAACACACAACCAGTTCTTGTGTTACCACATGAACTCACACATTTATCATAAGATACATAATTATACACAGCATATATAACATTTGACTCCTTATTGGACATGTATTTTCCTTTAGTGCTTGCCCCAAAACACCTATGAGCCATTTACATTATCTAGGTCCATCCATATGAAACCTAGAGCTCTTATACAAATATGTAACAACCTAAAAATCAGACTATTACCGGCACTAGGGTTTCGATAACCCTTGTGCCACTGAAACCCTAACAAGCCTCGACATATCTGTACATTCACATTTTTCTAGATCTCATACATCATTAACGTATAATATTCATATGAGCCATACCATAAACATAATGAGATAATTAAATCTATGTAACATACGGGCATCATCATGCAATCCTGTAACAAAAAATTCCATACATACATTACATGCCTCAAGAATATACACATTACATGCCTCAAGAATATACATCACAATTAAAAACTTTTTTCAGAGATATAAGAAAGATAAACATAAACACTAGGGGCACAAGCATAAACTATCTCCACACATGTGTCATGAGTCTACCCTAACCTTAACTTTGACTGCTTGCTAACCTGTTAAATTGGAAAATGGGGAATGGAAAAAGCTACTAGAAGTAGCCTAGTGAGTAGATACAAAAAGTAAGCATTCATAAAATATAACTTTTGTGCTCTATGAATGCATCATAGGATAAAACAAATTTATATAAGGTGGTTTTGTCACAAGTGATTTTTGAAAATCCAATAATGTCAAGCCTGCATGCAAGCTTCTCAACACTTTTGCTTAAGCATAAAAATGCATAGTGCTAGGGGTTCCTAATAGGCCACCTTGGTCTTACCATATCATATCATATGATATCATCACTATATGTAAACATCCATTGCACATATCATATTTATTAATGCAATGCAACATTTATTGTGATGCTAATGCATTTAACCTATCACATTATGATGTGTGAGCATGCCTTAAAATATTTTCCTGTGAAACTATAAAATATTAGTTTGTATCCACTCACCTCTAGTATGCCACGTGTAGACTGATTACAGTGTCTTACTGTTGTCCTTGTGTCCCAATATTTGATCATTCATTTGGAGGACTTAAGATTATAAACTTAATCATTGACCAATTCTACTATGAAAACATTCTATAAAATACCCCATACATTCTCATAAAAAGACTTGAAACATGACATAAAAATTATTTAAAGTAGTTGGGCAAGGGAATTTTGATAGTAAGTTTCAACAGTTGAAGGTACTAGTATAGAGCTGATGCTTTGTTTTCAAAACCACTTTCAACATCCAAACCCTAGCCGAAAACTCTCCTCTCTAAAACTTTGACAGCACCTTCAGTTAATTTTATATAGAGATGAAACTAATGTTTTAGAAGCATCCTTTGGTTGCCAAACACAATGTAACAACCCAGCTATGTTGAAATGCTACCAGCGTTAGAATCCCGACCACCTGAAGGTTACCAAAACCTTAACAAGCCTACATGTCATCATACATCATTTCTATATCAATTTTCCACATTGAATTTCCTAACATTCATTTCAACTCATCACATTTCCATTCATGCATGCATATACATCCATAATATCTAATCACACTTGTATAAAATCATGCATCATAACTAGATTAAACCTAAGCATTATATGAGAGAAATTAAACTCTATCACTATGTATCATAGTTACGGTGACCAACACTAAGTCTAATATACCACTTATGTTCATTCTATTTAATCATTCTCTATTACATGAAATTTTATAGACTAGGACAATAACAACTAATACATAAACTCTATTTGGGTCTATTATTTCGAGCCATTCAAGGAATACCTATGAAAAACAAATAAAGGGAGAGGGGATGGGAAGAGGACATAAAAGGGGTGTGAGCTATTTTGAAATAGCTTCGCGAGTAGACACAAAAAAAAAACCATCGTACATAAAATCATATATTTTCATGCTAGTGAAAATGCAACATATTCAAACAATTCATATAAAGTGGTTTTGTTCCCACATACATCCTTGCCCAATTATCACATAAACTCACATAGCAATTCACATGTAAAGCTCATGCATTTTGTGGATTTAGGTATAACATTTTATTAGGAATAATTAAATTCCTAATACAGGTGTCATATATTTACTTGTACATGTCATCATAATAAACATAATATAAGTATCTTAATCCAATAAAACATTCAATAACATTATTATACATGATTTTATAAAACATAACTGAAAACATGGTACTTAATATTTAAACATCTTGTATGTTCCTAGGGGAAAAACATTATAAACTACAGGACATAGACATGTTCTGTTTACCCTGAGTTTTCTAATACGTCCTGTATACATGAAAACGGGATGGGAATTGGGGATGGGATGGGGGGACATAAAACAGGTAAGCTATTTGAATAGCTTAGTTATAAGATACATAAAATATATAACGTAAAATAAACATTTCGTCCACATATAATGCAACATCTTCAAACATTTCATCTCATATAATATTATCACCAAGATCCCTGAGTATTTCTAGTTGGCACAGCCATTTTTCTCGAACCACTCAAAATTTTAATATGCACCAAGAAGCTCCTTGCAGCCATCTTGGATATACCATATCCATCAATATAACATGAATATGCCATGGAATATCCTAAAGCTATCATGTGTCATCCGAGGGTCGATCCATAGTACATCTCGAGAGACATGCCAAACAGACAATCAACATACTTTCCGAGGGATATTCCTAGGGATATTTTCCATGGGTCATAATTTAATGTAAACATACGAGAACAAGGGTCATCCAATATCACCTTTCACAAATCATGTAACAATGCAATACAACATATCTTATGTTCTAATGCAAACATCCTATGATAAACGTGTTGCGTGATCATGTCATAAGCATTCCATTTTCTGTATCATAAAACATTTTAGTTTATATCTACTCACCTGAAAACTGACGTATTAAAGAATCCCTAGTTCATCACTAAAGTCCCTGTGTACCGGGGTCCGATCCGATATTTAGAACTTAGGTTAGAGACTAACCATAAACCTTAAATGTACTTTAAAAAATATTCCCATAATCCCTAATGGCATATAAACATACATTGCAACTTAGGTTTAATTTGCTGGAGAAAAGACTTTCAATGCATATTCAATGGCCGAAGGTCATTATTACAAAGACGAAAGTCTCTTTTCTGCAATAGGATTCAGGTGCCATAAGTCCACTTGTGTTCCTAGTTTCAATGGCTAAATATCACTTTCAGTGGTCAAAATTGAGTTTCCAACTTGCCCATTTTGCCTTGGCATTACTAATCCTAGTTTCGGCAGCCAAACCTTCCCTTTAAGCTGCCAAGCCTTGGTTTTGGAAGAGGCCAAAACCTTGGTTCCTACATGTTCTAACATGTCAAAACCTATAAAAAAAATGTTTCATTTCTACTTCTAAACCTCAATCACAATAGCTAATTCCAATAGCATCAACAAACCTCACAACATCAACATGCATCAACATTTTCACGATTTTCTCACAAATTCTTATAAACTTCACTTTGATTACATCTATTTTCTTTGACATACAATAACATTACTTGATCATTTAGTGTCTTAAACACAATTATAATTCATTTTAACACTCCAACATTCTTTCTTAAGTGTGATTCAACTAAGTTCACCACAACATCAAAGTTTTTCTTTAATTTTGAATAAATCTTTACTTTTCTTCTTTGCATGCATATTATTTTGACTAATTAACACTTACACATGAATTTCTAACTTGGTTTGGAGGCAAATATTTGCTGGTAACTTTAGATTCACTCCTTTGTTTTACTTCCCGAGCTTCCTTTCCAACTTTACTTTGTTTCTTCAATTTTTCTTAACTTCAACTTGTTTCACTTTAAAACTTGTTATTCTTAGTATAAGATTATCTGTAATGGCTTTTGGAGGACTTGGAAGGTTTTGAGAGAGTTTGATAGAGGAAGAATTTCTATAAAACCTTCCTCCATCATTGACCTCTACTATTTATAGTAAAGATGGCAAATAAGGGTTGTTTGGCCGAATTTATGCTTGGTGGCCAAACTAACTTTTTCAGGTTTGCTCTTATCAGTTTCCATTTTAGTCCTTTGACCTTTTCTATCTTTTCATTTAAGTCCGTAAACTCTTTTAACTTGTCATTTTGATCCCTAATCACTATTCCCACCTGATTTCTAAATATTCCACGCTTATTTCAATTTGGAACTCAGTATCTAATGTCGAAAAAGTGATGCGTATTACATTTCCTCTTATGCTTCTTCAGCTACCTCGATGCATAGGTTATTAGTCTATCATTCTGCATCAGAACACACCTTAAGCCCACTCTGGATGCATTGCAAAACACAGTGAACTCTTCCTTTGTCCTTGGTAAGGTTAACACCAGTGTTGTGGTCAGTCTAATCTTCAGCTCATTAAAACTCTCTTCACATTCTATAGATCATATAAATCTCTGATTCTTTCATTAACCTAGTTATAGGAGCAGCTATCTTGGAGAAATCCTAGACGAATCTCCGACCAAACCTATAAAGCTTCTGATCTCTATTACCATCGTAGGTGTAGGTCAGTCTGCCACTACCTCTAATTTCTTCGGGTCAATCTCAATGTTGTGTTCTAACACCACATGACTTAAGAAAGTTATGCTTCCTAACCAAAACTCCCACTTCGAGAACTTCGCATACAAATGATGCTCTTTGAGTGTCTGTAATACCAGCCTTAGGTGTTAGGCATTCTCTTACTGGTTTTTGGAGTACACTAGGATATCATCGATGAAGACTATCACAAAGCGATCCAAATATGGCCTGGAAACTTTGTTCATGAGGTTCATATATGTTGTTGGCATTTGTTAACTTAAACGACATTATAAGGAACTCATAGTGCCCATACAAAGTCTTAAAGGTTGTCTTTGGTACATCACTATCTTTGATCCTCAACTGATGATAGCATGAACTCATATGTATCTTGGAGAAGCATCTGTCTCCAACCAACTGGTTGAATAGATCATCAATCCCTAGCAAGGGGTACTTGTTCTTTACTATCACTATGTTAAGCTATCTATAGTAGATGCACAGTTTCATTGATCTATCCTTCTTCTATACAAACAGCACTGAAGCACCCCAAGGTGACATACACTACCTAATGAAGCCTTTGTCCACTAGGTCTTTTAGCTGTGCATTCAATTCCTTTAATTTTGTAGTTGTCGTCCTGTAAGGCGGGATAGAGATGGGTCTTGCACTAGGTATCAACTCCATCTCGAACTCAACATTTCTGTTAGGTGGCAACCTTGCAATATCATCAGGAAAGACATATGGAAACTCTTTTGCCACCAGTACTAACTCTGGCCCTCTAACTCTGATCTCATTATTTCTAACATATGCTAAGTAACCCTGACATCCCCTCTCAAGCAAGTTGAGAAACTAAGGGAAAATGATGATGAACTAAGAGAAAATGAAAGTAGCCATGAGGAAGAAGGAAAGGAAAATAAAAAGAAAAGAAAAGCTACTTATAAAAAAGAAGTTGATGAGAAAAATTATGAAATGATTAAAATGATTTAAAGAACATCAAAAAATAAACATGGACTTACTGGAATTGGTTCTAAGATTGCAAATAAAGGCATTAAAGCTTTAAAGATTTGAAGAATAAAGATATGCAAATATAACTGAACAAAATTGAAACAAACGTTAATTTACTTACTAGCATAAAATTTAGAGATTGGGGGCAAAACTTTGAGGAATACAATGTAGACCATCAAGAAGCAACCTTTGGTGATGATAAGAATACAAGAATATTAAAGAAAAATAAAGTTGGTGGCTTTGAAGTAGGGAGAGGAAATTTACAGACCTCTGCAGATTATTGTATTTCAAGAGTTTTCATCAAGAATCATACCAACTTCTACAAAAGAACATAGACCTGACTTGAATGCAAAAACTAAGGAGAATTCCCTTATTGCTAGACTAGAACATGAAGTCAGAATTGAACAAATGGTTGAAGTTGAACTAGAACCATCAAAAGAAGAACCTGAAACTAAAGTGAATGAGGAACCTGAGGAAGAAACAGAGCAAGCAAAAGATGATATTGAATCAGAACCTAAGATTGAGTCATCTCACCAATCTTTTTCTGTAGATCATTTTTAAAGAAAATTCAAGGATTTACAAAGAGCACAACAAGAAAATCTATTTAAGAAAAACATGCCTACAATGTCTTTATCTCAACCATCTTCACCTGCAAAGGTATCCAAACCACCAAAGATTTCCAAATCAGTTAGAAACCTTAGAAGAAATGGCAGACATGGTTTAAAAATCAAAGTTGTCAAAAATCTAGGAAATATGGCAGCATAAAGAAACCAATGGGCCTTTAACACCAAAATTTATTTTCTAATTTTTAAAAAACTAAACAATCTATTTTCTTATTTTGTTTCTTCTTTTTTATGATTGACAAAAAAGGGAAGAATATTTTGTGAATATATAATGTTTTCTAAATGTTTTGATACTTATGGTCATGTTATATTTTTTATAAAGATGTCGTATTTTGCTGAATGGGTGAATGAATGAATGATGTGAGTTTATATTTTATGAATGCTATCATACTTTGCTGAATGGATGACAAATGAATGAACAACTTATTATATGGATGTTGTTATTGATGTTTTGAGTTAGTTATATGATGTGTTGAAAATTGTTTGATAACCTTGAAGATTAAAAATTATTGTTCATGTCACTGTTGATATATATTTCTGATGTTGATCAAGAATTTGATTATGCCTATCAATTTATGATATGTGGTTAATAAAAATTGTTGCTGATATGCTTCATTTGAATTATGCTTGTGTATTAAACTTGCTACTGACCATGTTAATGATAAAGTTGTACAAATATTTGATTAAGGGGGAGCTGATTTGCTCTAAATTCACATAAGTTATATGTACATACACATGAGGAGTTTTTACTGATAATTACTTCATTCATTCATATGTATAGAACTCTTTATGTTAAAGTTTTATCTCTTTGACAATTATTAAGTTTTTTCATCATCAAAAAGGGGAAGATTGATAACCCTATTATAGACATGATATTTTGTGCCTTATCCAAAATAGAAATAGTTTTCTCCGATTTTACTCAAAATCAGGGTGGCGACTCGTCTCTCTCTTTGATCCAGATAATGCCTCGGCGACAACAAGACCCTTGCAACGCCTATAAGGCAAATACTTTATTTTGGTTATACCAAAACTTATTGTACTTAAACTAATCTCTGTACAAAGTGTTCAGTATAACAACATGTTGCTGTCAAGAAAGATATAAATGTGTAGATCATGTGATCAAGGACAAAATTGATGATCTAAAAATGTGGTAACACTTGGTGAGGCAAAGTGAAGGTGAAAATAGAATTAAGATTTACTTTACAGGACAAATGTAAAAGAATAGATAGTCCATGTACCAATGATGAATTACATGTCTTAAAAACTCAGAAATTTCATAATATCCTGAAGATTAAAGGTATTTAAAAATCATTTTGAACTTAGCTTGAAAACATAAAAATTAATTTTTAAAAAAACTAAAATTAGATACTTAATTTTTATTTAAGAGTTAAAATTAACTGTCTAATTTTGTAAGCAGTTTAAATTTAGCAAACTAATTTTAAATACAGTTTGAAATTGGCTAATTATTTTTTTACTACCTTATTGTTTGCTAATTTAATTTTAGACTGAAATTAATTACTTATAGACTGTACAATTTTTCATGCTGTAGCTGTTAGATTTTTAAATTTAACTAGTCATCGGTTACTTTTTGCAATTGAAAGTGCTACAAATTCAATTTTGAGAGTGTTGTTTTAAAGTCTTTATTCAATATCCTTGTTCTTCATTGGCAAATTCTCTCTCTATTCTTAATAACTCATTTACTTGTATATCACTTAAAAGAGTGATCATTCTTTTTATTAAAACCTATATAAGGTTGTTCAGTGTGGGTATAACATTTGAAAGAGGTCCTTAAACACCTATGGAATCTTAAAGAAGTTTGAGGGGGAAGTCAAACTTATAGCGATTATTAAGCACCTATAAAAGTTTAAAGAAGTTTGAAGGGATATCAAACGTGTAAATGTTCTAAAGAACATGTAGAAGTTTAAAGAAGTTTGAGGAGATATAAAACTGCTAAAAGTTGATCAAACACCTGTGAAGCTTGGTGGATGTATTTAATTATTCTCTTGTATGATGAAAAGAGATTATAGTAGACAAAAGACTCAAGAGGAATCTTAGAAGAGTGAATGTATGTTGTATTCCCAAACCACTATAAATCTGTTGTGTTTGATTTTCTCTAATTTTCTCTTTTATATTCAAAGGTCAGTACTTTGTGCTTAAATTATGAATGTGTTGAAAAGTGTTGAGATTAAACTGAAATTGAAATCCATTGAGTTGCCATTCAAAGAATTTAGCAATCTAAAAAAGTGATTTATTTTGTGTGAACAGTAATTATAAATTGCTCTGTTTTGTATGAATAAAATCTCAGTTTCACAAAAAAAATTCTTCATAGCATAGAATTCTAGCATTGTAATTCTAAGATAATTATTGTAATATTATAAAAATATATTCACGGAGCATCATTATGACTTGTGAATGTTGAACACAATTTGCCAACAAAGTCATAAAAATCTATTTGTTGCTTAACTATGGAAGAAAGTCATAAAAATGCATTTTATGAATAATATTATTGTTTTTAGAATTAAATAACTTTATTTCAATTTCTTAATTTATTATTATACATATAAATTATTTTCATATTTATTATTTTTTTATCACTATACAATATAAATTTTCATTATCTTTATTATTAATTTTTATCTTTATTATTTTTATTTATCATCATCTTAAATAATTTTATTAATTATTTAAAATTTAATATTAAAATAGAACTTTTCATTTTAAGTAAAATGATAAAGTAGAATAAGTATGTGAAAAAATAATTTTTAATAAAAAAAATAATAATATATTAGTATTGGGATTAGTTTTATGGGAAAAAATTTTCTATTTATTTCCATATAATTTCAAAAATAAATGTAGAGATATTTATTATTCAAAATAAATCTTCTCAGTCTTATTAATTTTAAAAGAAATAAATTATTTTTATAAATAAATTATTTTAAATAAAAAATTATTTTCTTATTTTAAAAAGTAAAAAAAAAAAAGAAAAGAAAAGTCATTTTAATAAATAATGTTAAAGTACCTCCAATTTTAATATCCATGTATACAAGTAATTCATTTTAAATATTACTTATAATATAAAAAATCAATTTAATATTTTCAAAATAAATAAATAAATAAATTTTTAATTTTATATAACATATTTATATTTAAATTAAAAATATTAATTTTTTTTTAAATTTAATCCATTTCAATTGAAGAAAAGGGATATTGAAGAAAAATTAAGCAAGGTGTATATAAATTATCTATTTCCCTTTTCTTAAAAAAACATATTTTATCCTTTCAACTTAACTTTTATTCTATTTATCAATTAACATTTCAATTTATAAATAACTGAATAAAATTAAATATGATAAATATTAAGTTAAATGAGAAAATTAATTTAAAATTTTAATGATGTAAAATATATTTAATTTCTCTTTTATATTATTTAAAATTTATATTTATTATGATATATCATTTTTTTAAAATTATTAAAAGCATGGTTAAATCTAAATTATATTATTAAAAATTAAAAATTATATATATATAAATGAAATTTAGCCATGACACATGAATAATCCGCAGTGCATCGCACAACAAACATGAGGATGCTTCCATGAGTAACTCTGGTAATGATCAAATGGGACACATCTTAGGAAATGTGATTAAGAGATTGGTAGAAAATGTTCGCTTTTTGGGGTTATTATAAGTTGTCATTAGAAAGTGGTACAAGTTTTACCAGGTTGTCAGTCTTTTTTCTTTCTCCAATCGAACATCTATAACATCTTCTTTCCCTTTTCTCTCTCTGTTTCTTTGATTTCAAGAATCCTCTGCCCTCTATCTTGGGTTTGATGAGGAAGAAACACAAGCTATCAAGTATGATCATTTTGTTTCACTACACCTGTTCAAAGGATTTCTCTTGTTATGTAAAAGATCAAAAGTTCAAAAATAATTTAAAAGTTATATGAAATTTATTAATATCAAGTATATATTGCTCTTTTAAATTACTAAAAATGAGTAAAGGTATCCATGCAATTGGAAGAGTGAAAATCCCCCATCTGAAGTGATGCATAAATTCTTGCCAAAGAAGACAAACCCACAAGCTATGTTTATGGTCTTAATAGACCAGTAGATTATAGGAAGGAAGGCTGCCAAGGCATTGTCTGCCTTGTGCTTCCCATGCAAAACAGATAAGACCATCGACATACTTCTGTACTCTACTTAAACATTGCTCCCTATCCTCTTGACACCCAAACCAAATAATTAAATGATCTCAGTTTCAGCACATCATAGCTTCTTCATATCTTTCTACCGGATCATTGTCTCCACAGAAAGGGGTCCAACACCCAGTATACATACATACATATATATATATATATATATATATATATATAATCTAATCAAAGAGAATAAATAATATGAATATTTAAAACTATTATAGTTTGATTTTATAAAATATAATAATATTTTAATTAAGTGATTGTGAAATAAGAACTAAATAGTAAATATTTTAAAAAGCCAATACTAAGTTTCTAACGAACTAATATGTATATTAAATTTCTGATTTTATTAAGTTTTTTTAAAATTTAAACAGATAAGGTTTAAATAATCAAAGAAAAACCCTTCAGAATCAAAGCTGCTCAACATAATCATTTGATTGGAAACCATGTAGTCAATACTAATTTTTGTAGGTATACATGTTATTTGAACACCAAACGTTATGGTATCATTTGGCATCCAATGCTTGTCAAAAACACGTGTGTGTCAGAATTGTTTTCTGAGAATAACAACGGCTACATAAGAATTTGAATTCGAATATAAGAATTGAAGGAGAATTGGGATGCTTGCAAATAGGCATAAATAAAAGAATATCATTCATTCAACTCTTGTGAACTGAAATAATCTCAAGTGTACAACAAATTTTGAGGACCAAAGACCATTGGGTCCTCACAAATTGTGAGAACTGGTATCACACCTAGATACAATGCAAAAGGCTATACCTTTCAAGCTATTTCACAGATCTGTTAGTAATGCACACATCATATTGACTCTATCCTCTCTATATGTTACACCTATCGTATCCAGAAAACCATGATGAGGGTTCTCCACATTTCGATAACTTGCCATATTCGCCATTATTATAAAAAG
>CAOGCB010116338.1:0-19351 GCA_948266635.1 Cnidoscolus chayamansa
AAAAGAAACAAAAGCACAAACTTCATTAGCTTGCAAGCTATTTTTTATGCCTTACGTACACAAACAAGTTTACAATTACAAGCGTTGCCCATATTTTATTGTGTTCTGTACAGTTCATAGTTTCTGTTACATTGTATTATATGGACATGTTTCTTAAGCCAAGAACCTTTCGAACAAATTCCCGAAGAAGAAGCTCGTTTTCGCCCATCCTTTCGATTCAGGTTCCCTTGCACTAGCAGGAGGTTTTTTCACATTAAGCATCATGGTGTGTCCAATTTCTCTACGAAGAGCTTCAATAGTCTTCATGTCCACTGGATTCCCTGAAGAATCTCTCACATAAAATACATTCATGGCTTGCTCTCCCACTGTCGTTACACCAGCTCTTGTGACGGATAATCCATTCTCTCTCAGAACCCTTGTTACTTCAGACAGCAAGCCTACTCTGTCCTTTGCACAGAGCTCTAAGCTCAGACCCTGTGTTTATGTTCAAAAACTTGCACATCTTATTAAATGATCAGAAGATAAAAATTATTTGGTTATGTTGGCTGCATTTTTCATATCAATTTGCAGCCCATGTCAAACTGGGTCTCCAAATCGCAGTTCTATTGTTAATTCTTCCCACTTAGAAAGTTATCCTATCAATTTCACCACATAAGCCTGCATTTTTGAAGCAACAAGTTGAACAGAATTTTCACTACGCTTCCTTGTCATGAGGAAGAAAAGTAATGATCAATTCATCATAGGCAGAGCTATATATCTAGTGACTCTAGTCCCTATCATCAGTCACTGAATCATACTCAAATCTTGTCGATACATCATTAAATAATTTATGTAGCAATCAAGGAATATCTCAAGTGGATTAGTGGATCTAAATTGAATGTCAGGAAGTAAAAACTTTTCCATCATAGATGAAAGTCGCAGTAACCTTGAACTATGCATGGAGTAATATTGAAATGCAAAATGGTGATAAGATTTTATTTTGCAGTCACTGTTTCTGTTATGTATATGAGGGCTAAATGAGAAAACAAGTAGTAGACCGTTTGCTTTAGACATAAAGGGTGCAACTTTATCAACACTAATACACAGGGCATAAAAATATTTTTCACTCACGTCGCATACTCTTCTCTGAATTGCAGCTTCAAGACATTTGATGACTCTTTCTATCTCTCCTTCAGTATCAAGTGTGCAACCATCCATGTGACGGATATAATACTCCTGTAGTGACAATGCTTAGTCAGGAACTTCAGCCACACTAGTAAAGTATTCAGGTGTAGATGTAATCAACATAGTTCATGACTTGCAATACATGAAAGCAAATCATATTTTCTTGAAGGCGTAAAATATCACTCAGTAGTAGAAGAATCACTTGAATTATACAAGTCAAACAACCAAACTGATATGCAAATGATGTGATCTTTTAAGCCCCTCAAACTAGACTTCAACATAAGCTATCTTGAATGCTGTGCAAATGAAATTGGAACTAAGCAATGAAAATATTGTTCAATTGATTTTTGTAGATTCAAGTTCTCTAGATAGAAGGCTAATGAAATAGCAAGACAGTTTAAGCATTGTAAATTTACAAAATATGCTTTGTGTTCACCTACGACATAAATGAGAAATGTTGCTTAAGTTCGCTTGAAGTTATTAGGAGCAGCTATTATATTCCTTGGGAAAAGATAGATATACATACCTGCAGTGCATAGGGGCCATCAGATGATATTGTGGCATGAAAAACAACATATTGCATGTCTGTGAGTGTGCACACAATGTCAAACAGCAATTTTGCTCGATCTTTGCACCAAACACTGACCACTGAATACTCCTTTTCTCCACAACGCTCAACTGTGATCTTTGGCTTGAAGGAGGTAGGACAATCAACCTCATTTGCCACCCCGCCACCTTCATAATCCCTATCTGCAAAAAACATCTGATGTAGCCTTCGGTCAATATGGGTGAATCCCATGGAGAAGCTGGTGCGAGCTGCTTTCTCATCATCCTCACACCCACGTAAAATATTCTTAAGCTGCTCCTCCATAACAGATAACCTGTTTGGGTCATCAACAGCACGGCATGTAGTGTAATCATTGACATAAACAACACATGCTATCCGTCTATTGTGAGTCCAAACTTCAGCAGCAACCACATTGAAGTGAAGGTTGGCAAGGACAGCAGTTATCTCAGATAAGAGACCTGGACGATCCCTGCCAATGAGTTCAATGGCTGTGTGATCACCAACAGAGTGCACTCCTACTCGTTTGCCAGGCCAAGCCTTCAATTCACCTTTATTGTACTCTTTTGGACCTAAAGCCTATTATAAAAAAAATTGTACTAGAAGTTGCTTACAATTCATAGAATCAGATTAATCAGTTATATCAAGACCTTAAAGAAACTGTATCAAGAACCTACACTGTTACATAGATCTTAAAGTTATAGCACGTGTTAAGAAGATAAGAAGCATATACCTTCTCTATGTAGTCAATGGTTTTGCTGTCCATAATCTTCTTTCCTTGTTGGTCAGTGACATGAAATACTGCATCATAGGGGAAGAAAAACAGTGAGAAAAAAAGATAAAAGGAAATATTAGCATAAAACTATAACAATATGGTGCATTCTTGTGAACACTTGGCTTTAATCTTCTGTTAGACTTGAAAACATCAAGGAGAACTATTGTAGATTTACAATATAGCTAAGCATATTTTTAAATTAAATTCTTTGGCATAAGAAAAGCATCATCCCTTGTTTAATCACAAAGAACAAGGAAAGAAACAACAGAAGCATGCACATACTGTCCATAAACCATCCTCCATCTGAGGAGATGTAAGCTTTGGTGATGATGAGGTCAAGATCGGTTAGGATTTGCACAACTTCCAGCAGAATTCCTGGTTTGTTCATGCTGTCAACCTATATGCATCACATTCCATAAATAAATATTCATCATAGTTTGTACTACATGTTGTTGATCAGAAAAGTATAGCAAGCATGCATGATAAATTTTAATCTAATATAATATGGCATTACAATATTGGGTTGAACAGATTATACATGGTTCAACTTGGAGTTGGAGTTCATGAGGAAGCAAAATTATTAATAGCTATAATGAAAAGGTTTACCTTTACTAGAGTACAGTCATTGCAACTAGTGTTATCAACTGATACCCTGCAGTTAAAAATGGGAGAAAAATAATGAGGGAGAGGCATGGACTAAGAAATGAAAATGAACTTTATAGTAGTAGCTTTTATGGACAATCCGACTGGTAAATACCTTGGTGGATTGATTCTAGTGCTCAAGTTCTCATACTCAGGATCAAAGTACGGCCAGCAAACTTTAGCCATTGAATTCACTTCTTTCTCCAAACGACCAGCTGATATCTTGTCCTGTGTCACCACAATATGAAATCAGGCTCCTATGATCTTACTCATAATTACTCTTTATCCCCTAACTGGGTTATTGACAAGTTCATAAAAGTGAAAATATTTTAAAGCTGGGAGCAATGCTTAAGAGAGCAGGACCAAATGAGCTGTGATTTTGTGATAGTGCAACCGTGCAACTTAATTATTAGGAAGAGACATGCACCTTCAAGAGCAATAGCTGTTTAAGGAAGAGAAGGATGGTATCTCGATGATTAGCTATCAAGGTGTGCAAGTAAATGCAGCAGTTCCTTCTTGCTGACAAACAAGCTTACAAGGTCATATTAAATATCTGTAAACAAGAAACATTTAATTCTGATCAATGGAAAAGTTACAAAGAACACCTAGAGCTCAATCGTTCAAACAGACAGTTCATAAAAGTTTAGTGCTAATAATCTCTCAGATGAGTCTAAATGCAATCAATGTGAAACTTGAACCCATGAGGAAAGTTATGTAATAGATAGGGAAAAGGAAAGGGAATATCTGGGTTTGGACCCTTCACCTCTTAAACTATAAGAAAGGAATCCAACCATTATGTGACTTGATACATGGTTGAATGACTGATCTCAAAAGCTATGTATTTGCACAAAGAAAAAATCTCAACCTATGAGCCGTAACTAAATTATATTAGAGTTGTTTCCCAAGATAATAAGGTTTCAATTTCAAGAAAGTGACAACTGTTTAAACGTTGCTCACACACTACAATTTCATTGGCATAGGCATTCAAATTGATCTCTTCCACCATAAGAATCCATTAGAGTATTGTCCTCCACTAGCGTTTCCTGGAGTGATGCAATAAAGAAAAGTGCTTATTATTGTATTCCAAAAGAAAATAGATATGTGCAGTAGTAAATGAGTTGCAGGACCACCTTCAATAATAGACATGTAGAAAACAACTTATGATAACTCCATATTAATCAGTCCCATGTAGTTGGATGATGTTGTCGTTGCACCAATAGTTATTGCATTTAGAATCATTAAACATAGAACAAAATTTATCACTTTCAATGAAATAGACATAACAAGCATTCGCACTCATATGGACACAACAACCCCAACCCCACAAATTAATGCAATATTTCAGAAGTGGGAACTTGAATGTATAACTTCGAAAATCATTATCAGAATGGATTCAATTGAGGCTCTAACATTAAAAAATTACAATTTAGTATGATAGTTGGAATCTTGACTTTGAATCTTATTCATTTTTGTCTTCGTCCAATCTAGCAAACTAGGTGTTCAAAAGCAAAAAGAATAATTGAGAAAGTTTATATGTTCAATTTTTATATGCAACAATTATTACAATAAAGAAAAGTTCCACAATTAGACTTGAGGTCTCATGGCCTACAGCAGGATGGCCAAACCCCATGTGGGGGGGTTCATTCACTTCAGTGGGTGGAGAGGTTTGATCTCCAAACCTCCCCAAAAGAGAATGGATAATTACCACTAGGTCCTTGTCCTTAGGTTGTATTCAACTTTAGGCAACAGACAAAAAGGTGGAACCCACGAGGAGACGGTCTAAAATTACATGCAGAAGTTTTAATGGCTAAGGTTGTATTGGCATGGCAAGTGGCAATAGAACTCTTATTATGTGCTTAATACGTCATTCAGAAACAGAATAAAGTCTGCGAAAAAAAAATACAGTGTCTAGCAGACCAAAAATCACTTTCGAGGTGACATAGAAAGATTATGATTCCTTATTAAGCTTTATTTGACCCTCCATATCATGAGTATCCCTACAGTCTCTCATAAGCCAAAACTCAATCCATATCCACCTTCCACTCTACCTTCATTTTCACTCCACCGCACCACAACCATTACCCACTTGGCCCCATTGAATTATCTCATCCAAACAAACTGCTGGAACCAAAATTACTGTCGGTTATCTTTTCTTTCTCGGACACCATTAACAAAACGACAGTATACTTGTATTACTTCTCCCAGGAGGGGTAGGAAATTCAACTTAACTACGCAACTGGACATAAACAAAGACAGATGACTGTTTATGGACTGTTCTATCAGAAGAGCCATTTGTGACCAACTCTACTCTTTGAATCTAGCTAAAACTGTGAAATTTATATGGGAACTTACCAACAAAGATGAGAAGCAGATCCCTCGAGAGAACTGGTATCGGCAGTCTAATAACAAGCAAGGAAATGGAAGAGAACCTGATAATTTTCACGTACAGATCAGTTAAAAAATGTTACGAACATCATGCAAGGATTAAATTTTCAAAATACTAAAAATCAAGTAATCGAAGGAGACATAGACAACCCATTCAAGAAAATTGATTGTAACAAGTGTCATTTATATAGAAGCTGTGAATATTGGAGGACAGAGCAGAAAGAAAAACTGAAGAAAGGGATAAAAATCAGAAAGAAAAAGAAGAAAGGAGAAATTGGTACTGACCCTTTGAAAGCTTCCTCCAAAATTCCAGCAAACAAAAGAGAAAAGGTTCATACTGCTCATTCACATCCTTAAAACGCAAAAGAAAAATGAAAGGGCAGTAGCAGAGGTGAGAGATTTATCAAAGCACTCTCTCAAAAAGCATCCTTTGGATTCTCCTTCTCTCTCTATATGGTCTCTGTGCTTTCTACGTTGGAATAGCACTTTTCTCACAACGTGCTCTGTTTCTCTTTCTCGCTCTTATCTCCCTTCTCTACATATAATCAATGGAAGAATCGAAACAGAGGAAGTTGGCGTGGCGATAAGAAGCAAAAACTCTTTTAAATATATAGGAGGTATTAATAATTCGATTTATTATTCAGAAATGACGCGGCGACCAAACACCTTCACTTGGCAATCTTCTGTAATAAAAGAATATCACTCCCAACCTCACTTTTAAGCCGTGCTAAGCACGTCCCAATTATGTATTTATGTTGTGCTTTGTTGTCTGCGGCGTGACAGCGACTGAGTTTGAGGCGCATGAATGTCTGCTTTTTATGTATTGCTTCGCTGTTGTCTGTCTCGTTTCTAGGTCACGGACACGGTACGGTTCGAGCCTGATTTTGGTTCATAAATGAATGGATAGTAATACCAATGCGGGTTTAGGTCAGAATCAGATTGGCATCTTTGGTTTAATTGTATTTAAAAATACAATTAAATTAATTCTTAAATCTTAATTTAAATTAGTCTGCTGATTCAAATTAATTTATATAAATTGATAATTAATTAAAGAAATAATTGACTATTAATTTAATTTATGTTTTGATTTGCTGACAGCACAAGTCGACTCTTAAGAGTGAGGATTCCAAATTAATGAAAAACCGTAAATCAGTTGGATTAATTCATTCTTCTAATCGAACCAGTAGATAGATTACAACGAAGTACAGGTGGACTAATTGGAATTACAAAATTGCCCCTGAGTTATTTTATTACGCGAGGATGAATATCAACCGTTGAATTGTTATCTACTTTTTTTTATTTGTAAAAAGATGAGAATGTTGGATTAAATAATATTGGACATTGTGGGCATAAAAAAGGCTTTTAGGGCATTCTATAATTTGTGGATGCTTAATGCTTTTATATATATATATATATATATTTATTTATTTATTTTAATGTTATTATTTATATTTTATTAACACTTGAGGAAAAAAATTAAATAGTTAAAAATATAAAAATTATTTAATATATTTTAAAAAATATAAAGATAAATAATTAATTTCGTTAAATCATATTTTATAAAAAAAATATATATATATATATATATATATATAAAATAAAATAAATTTAAGCGAAGATATTAATTAAATAAAATTAATAAAATTCACGAAAAGAAAAACGAAAGAAAGGGATAAATGAAGTAAGAGAGGAGGTGCACTTGGTAAAGGTGTGTGCAAATATGAGCAATGGAATCCAATTCCAACATTGTAATTTTTATGAGTTTTAATGTCACCTTTTAGTCTTTTCCAGGAATTGGGATCCCATGCTCTACCTTTACCTTCATATTTATTAACATTATTTCTTTTTTAATCTTATTTTTATATATAACTGTTAGAGAAAAATGTCATGAAATTGAGTATTTATTATAATAGGTGATGATGGTTGATAAAAAATAATGATAATTTTGTGAGTTAAGGCTTTGTTGTGCAAGAAGAGTAGAAGATGGCAGTGGAAGGCTCAAGTTGAATATCAAAGTGTATAAAAAAAAAAAATAGAAAAAGATACAGTATCTTAGCTTTTGTTGGTGTGTGGATCTTAATCAGCTTTTCACCTCTCGTTTTTTTTTTTGGACCCATTCATTCTCAGAATCTCCACCTTCATGCCCAGTCGCTCTCTTTTCTTTTCTTTTCTTTTTTTTTTTTTTATCAGAAGGTCAAAAGGAAAAAAAAAAAAGATCTGATCAATTTCTTCAAATGCAAATAGTGAAAATGGTGTTGAATTTAAAATTTTATGGTTGACGACTGCATATACCACACAATAATAATAAAAAAAAAGGGTTCCAAATGGTTGATGGAGAAGAAGAACCCAGCAAAGTTGGGGGTTGGAGAAGACGTGGCACCATTCCCTACCTTTTGTTTCCTCCATTTTCTTGAGTGATTTTCAGGCCATTTTCTTATATTGCATAATTAAATCGGATTCATAATGCTTTGATACTCAATACCCACTAATCTCATACATAATCAAGTTCATTCTCGTTTGTGCTAAATTTCATATGTATTTTAAAAATGTTTTTAACTTTCAATGAAATTGAAATTTGTGTGTGCAGGTGGAGGTGAATATGGCATCTGAAGCAGTGGCTACCATTGTCAATTTGTGATGCATGTAAAAGAGAAACAAGATGAAAAAGATATCAGAAACTTTAAATAGCCAATGGGAAGGTTCCCTCTAAAACTAAGGTCCATCTCAATCTCAGAATCTCATGCTTTTGTTGTATGGAGAAAAGAAAACCCTAATGATTTCCTCTACAATCTAAATCCAACCCTTGTGGAGAAAACTGTTGCTTAGTCCAACTTGTATTTGTTTATTCTTTTGTCTGCCTCCACACATTTTTATACTAATAATGCCTCTACATAATTCTCCTCCCTAATTGGATCTAGTGGATATCATATAAATCATTATGCAAACCCTGCAACACATGCCAAGATATGGGTCAACCATTTTTTCTGTACCCACATAAAAACAATACAGTGCCTGCACTACTTCCTGGAATCTAGAAATTTTCATTGTTTGATACTTATCCATATAATGGTTGTTGTTATTATCATTCTATTGACAGAAATTTCACTTCAGTTGTCGTTTTCAGCCCTGTTCATATCATTATAAGCTTTCTCTATCTCTCAAGTTTTCTTGTAATTGAACATGGACGTTTCTTTTTGAAAGGTTTATTTAGATAGGGATTTGAACATACCTTTATCTAAGTGATGAGTAAATCTCTTCTCTGAACCCGTTTAAAGACAAAATCAGCAGCCAAAACAAGGCATGTAAGAAAGTATATGAAGCTATGATGGCTAAATGAAAGGAGAAAAAACAGAGATATACATCTATAAAACTAAAATCATGTGTATCTTCAACCTCTTCATCTCTTTGCATGATAATGAGGCAACACTTGCTCTCCCAAAAGATGGATGTTGTTGTTTTCTCCTTCAAGAAGACGCACAATCTGTAGTAATCAAGAATTCATTATTTATATACAATAGATTAATGGAGAAACGTAAAAAGAAATAAGAAAGCCATGATTCCAAGACATCAACGTTTGTAGTCTTGAAACATGTATTTACCTAAAATTCAATGAACTAAAAGACAAAAGAATCAAATCCATATACCTCTCCCATGGATGGTCGCCTTTCAGGGTTTCTTTGTATGCACAGGTACGCTGCTTTAGCCATGAGGCATAATTCATATGTGTCGTATGAATCTACTATACGTTTATCGATGAGTTCATGGTGTGCAAGCCTCTCAATCAGTGGTTCTGCCTATCCATCACAGGAAGTATTCATTACTTGCATTCAAACAAGAGAAACATGTGCAGTATCATAGCATGTATTAGATTGTAGCTGAGGTAGAGAAAAAAGAATGGAATCAAAACACCAACATACCCACTGTCGTAGTGATTGTTGTCCTTCAACTCTTTTTCGATCAACTACTTTTTGTCCTGATATTAGCTGCAAAAGAATAATGCCAAATGCATACACATCCGTTCTCACAGAAACAGTACCATTTTCTGCATATTCTGGTGCAAGATATCTACATGGACAAGAGACCAATTTGAGATTGTTTAACCAGGCAAATTAGGAATAAGAAACTCTGTCTCAACAGCAAAACAGGTAGTCCTGAAGAGGAAAGAGCTTAATAGAAGGCATACCCCAGTGTGCCAAGCACCCTTGTTTGCACCTCGTCAGTGGTCTTCCATCTGGCAAGGCCGAAATCCCCAAGCTGTATGTAGAGAAAAACCATTCCATTAACTGAAATGATCCTAAAAATTGACTCTATTCAATGTGCAAATTGTATTATAGATTCAATAAAGGCTAATTAACGTACAGATAAATAAATAATAAAAAGACTGAAGAAACCTCTGCTGCTGCTGTAATGTATTTTATCATGTTCCTTACTATGTTAAAATCTTTATACAGAATATGAAATCTCCCATCAGAATTCACATATTAAGACAAACATGGTTGATCTTCTCTGGCATAGTTATTTTCCAGGAAAGTTTTTTTATACATCTATTAACAAATGGCTGCATATGAACTTCTTGGGTGAGAGATTTAAAAATTTTGTAGCTCATAAATATGAAACAAATTATAATTGGCTATGAGATAACGGATGAAATTAAGCTTGGACACTCAGTCTAAAGGTCTATTTGGTTTAACCGTTGAATATAACTAATCACTACTTGCTAATTGCAGCTGATACATCTTAAATATTTGATAAATTATATCTAATTATTACTGTTAATAAATAAAATGATAAATAAGTACATATATTATATTATTTATTATTGAAATATACATATAATTAATAAATACAACACTTATAAAATTTAAAATAAAATATAATTTGTTTTATGTAATTACATATTTTTATCATATATAAAAAAAACATTTTTACTAATTTAATTATTTTTATAAATATAAAAACATGAATTGATATGTAAAATTAATTTGAATACAAAATTTCATAATTAATAAATATTAAGTGATAATAGGGTCCAAATAAAAAAAATAAAGCTCTAGGAATATAGCTCATAAAAAATGCAGCTTATAGGTATCAAGCTATCAGAACCAGACAGCCTCTAAGTCTGGAAATAGAGCTACAGACAAGTCTCAGAGATGAAATCTGGAAAAGTAACACCATCAATGCAAACAGATAAAACTATTGCTATTATCAAACTAAATCAACACCTCATGATTTTCCATGCACTAGATTGAACAAGCACATGCTCAAAAACAAAAACACATTAGAAATGCATAGGGGAAAGAATCTGGCAAAAATTCACCATTGGAACAAAGTCATGTGTGAGTAATATATTGCCAGGCCGCACATCTCGATGAATGATAGGACCACTACGGCATTCTTCATGCAGAAAACGCAATCCTTTTGCAGTTCCTATGGCAATGGAATATCTTTGGTGCCAATCAAGGGCATTTGCTGCCTCATCTATAAGAGATTAAAAGCAGAGGAGAAGAAGTCAACCAAATCAGCAACAATAAAAACCAATGATATGGACCACATTGATGGTTACTTACCAAATAAATGCCAATCCAGAGACCTGTTGCATATATACTCATAAACCAGGATGTTAAGATTCTCCTTACAGCAAAAACCCAAAAGCATGACGATGTTCTTATGGCGAGCAAAGTTTAAAACATATACCTCAGAATGAAATTCTGCAAACCCTTGTGTGCTTTCTTCTTTGTGTACCTTTGCAGCAATTAGCTGTCCATCTTTAAGCTCTCCCTTATATACATGTCCATAACCACCTTCTCCTAGTAAGTTATCTTTTGAAAATCCTTGTGTTGCAAGCTGAATCTCAGAAAAAGTGAATCTCATTACATCCTTGACATAAAATTCAGTCCTTGCCCCACATGTAGAACAAAGAATAGGCGCTTCTGATGTTTGACGTCGTGAGACATTTTTGTAGTGTTCTTGTGCAATTTGACTGGAAGCAGGATAGTTACTGTCTGGTTTCTTGTATGTTCCTGGAATTCATAATATTTTCTTTATTTATATTAAAGAAATGAATACAGAATTGAAAGTGGGAGCATTTTTAGAATCGAGGAACTAGCTGATATATAGAAACATTTTTCTGACAAAAGTTATATCATGGTCACAAAGCAATACCAAAGATGAATGTAATCTATCATAGCATCAGGAAGATATATCTATCACTGCCTGTTCCTTGCTGATGTGAAGAAAAGAGAGCTATGATATTATGGACTCCTTCGTAGGTAAGATGTGCCAGAGGGGTGGAAAAGCTGGAATTATTGACAAGGTTGCATAGGTGATATGGATACTTATCCTTTGCAGAATTTATTTTATCTTCTGATTTATCTCTATAAGATTTATTTTGGGATTTATTTTTCTTAGCATATTCATATAAGTTTGATAGGATAAGTTTATTTTTCAGTTGTAAGTTCCCTTCGGATTCTCATTTAGTAGGACTTTTAAATGCTTGTAAACCTCTCTATTTATAGAGACACCTGAGATCTGAATAAAAAAGCAAGCAGAATGTCTCCCATAATCTTAAGAAGGTTTAAGGCTATCTCTCAAATGAGCCTAATGTTTGGAGCTCCCTTCAACGGGTTATCTAACTCATTAATCATAGGTTCTTCACGAAATCAAAATCATGGTAAAGGAAGGGCTTCAATTGCTGAAGCTGGTTGTCATCACCCCGTGACAAGATTCCTCATCCAGGAACATTAATATATGATCATGTGAATCAATATAATATGCACATATTTACTTGCAGTAGATGTATGGTCCTAAACTTTCTTGGAATTCTAAAATTTAGATCTGAGTTCAGTATCTAACATGATAAAGTTAAAACAATCTTTTAAGATTGAAATCTACACTATGTTTTTCGACTGGCCATAATCTAGTCAATTTGAGACTTCCCACTCCAGGTTTCTATTTTGCCTGATCCAAAACTTCCTGACTGACAAATCTATATTTTGGAACAAGCATACATTCTCAAAAGCTACCATTTAAAAGAAAAATAGAAAAAAAAAATTCTCAGATGAGGTTGACATGACATGAGGTTGAAGTTGTTAAAGTTAAAAGAAAAGAGGAAGGAGGCTGGAGTCCCATTCATGTAGTTTAAATGGTTGAGTTGCAGGACATGCAAGACAGTAGTTCAGAATGTTTATTGAATTATTATAGATATATAAGCTTGAAGATGAACCAGAACTTATCACCTGATTTGTGTTGCTTAGAAGATGTCCCAAAATCCAATGGAAAGTTATGCTCCTGTGACCCATATGTAGATGAAGGTAACAAACAGGACTTATGCATGTCAGAGCTTTCAAAAGAATTGATTGATAATGAAAAGCTTCTGCAAGAGATAACAGACTGCCCTTCATTTTCACCACCTTGGCGGTTCAGCAGTGGAACACGTTTGGACAGGGAATAGAAAGGCTTATGTTCTATAGGATCTGTTTCATTTGCAGAATGAGATCTCTTAAGTTCCACAGTTAAGTTATCATGGATCAATGCAACATTGCAAGGAATCTGTTTAAGATAAAACTTCAAATCCCTTCTAAGATGCCTGTTACAGGTAAAAATATTGCTAGTTATGCCAATAAAATTAAAAAGCAAATAAGGAGAAGAAGAAATGAATACTTGACCATGGCTTATATCCAAACAGGGATCATCATCTATGAAGAAGTAACATGGATATGTAAATAAGAAGTTATATAAGCAGTATTATAGAACTTTACTTTTGGTAAGTACTTGAAGATTAATTATGATGCATTCATAGAAAGACTTATCATGAAATGGAATGGTAAACTTTAAGTCAATAGGCATGGTCGAATAGTCAGAACATAAATGTTCAACACTGATCACCAATGAAACTAAAAGCTAAACCAAGTAAATAAGATAGAATCACTACCGATCCAGTATGACCCAAGTTGCCTTGTAAGATGCAACTTCTTGAAGAATGACCTGCTTCATTGGAGTCCCAGATGTAATTTTAACTTCAATAGTGACCTATGTTTTGAAAGCAAAATGTGTGTTAAAACATACTGCATGTGATGTGTCTAAGAGCATCATATTTCAATGTACTTTGGTGAAAAGATGAGAATGGAAAGACAGTGTTTCCAATTTTACATATGTAGCTAGTGCATATAAGTCCCTCACCTTATATTTCATTTTCATTTTGAAAAATGTATGATAATCAATACCTCTCAACTCCATACATCCAGAGGTGGCTCAAGGAAACTCCTAGAAATTTTAACAGAAACTACATACTTTTAGTAGGAGCAGTACAATTTCCCTCATGCATAGTAAATTAATTAGTAACCTCAGGGGTTAATGCAAAAAAAAAAAAAAAAAAAAAAAAAAAAAAAAAAAGAGATGAAGGATTCCTATAGGAAGTTAGGAGTCGTGCAAAGGCTAAGAAAGCTTTTATTCTCACTAAAAATAGTCTTGTTTCTTTATTCTGCACTTAAGTGTAATTTTTATTGAGGATTTTCTAGCACTTTGTTTGCTCTTAAGAAATCGAATTAGGGGATTATTTAAGAATGTAATCATAATCCCAATTATTAAGCATTTTCTAGAATACATAATCACCTTTATTCTTGATCTGTAATTCTGTATGCAAAATATTTGAGGAAGAGTAATGGAATGTGCTATTCTGAATGGACAGATGCCTTAGGTGATACTCTGCTGTTCCAAATGTAATCCCTCCCTATAAATGTAACGAATCTAGGCATGAAACTCTGGACCAATAAGCAAGAAACCTTTTATTTGGTACATGGTAGGATGCACTTGTATCCTGGCTTTTGCTTATGGACCATCCATTAAACGGACACCGACCACCATTTCTGACATAGATCCTTTTCATAAGAAAATTTCTCTAGTGCTGTAAATAATACAAGAATGATGATGAATTTATAAGAGATAAGGTCAACTAACTAATTGGTTAGTTCTAGTGCTTTTAGTAATGATGAGTCCATGCGTAAATAAGCCCTTTCTCGCTCATGGCCTCTTGAATATTAAATCCATTCATTCACCTCTACACTTCCAATTCAAAATTGTAATATGGTATCATAGTTGGTTAGACCTTGTTTCAGTTTCAATTCAGATTCAGAACTAATTAATTGGTTAGTTAACAGTTGATCAATAAGCTCATTGTCACTCATGAAATCTTGAATATCAAACCCATTCATTCACCTCCACTTTTCAATTAAAAATGGTAATAATGTCATACGTAAACTAGGTGCTTTCAAATATAGATCTAGTCCTATTTTTTGCATTGTATGTGGGGATATAGTACAAAATTTGCAAAATATCTTTAAAAAATGCGCCAAATTCTCTTGTCAAAATTAAATGTTAGTCCAATAGAAAGCAGTTTTTTTTACTTCATAAAGAGAACATGATATCTATGAAAAAGAGAGAATTATATCTATGTATACAAAATATAAATATCATGAGCATATCTAGGTATAGAAAAGATAGAGAGATTGTAGTAATTACCCCTTCATCTTCACAAACTTCAGCACTTCCCAAGAGCATGTTCAGATACACATCAATTTTCTTTGTAACCTCCTCTTCCATAACACGAGCGCTTGCTCCCCCAAAAGAATCAGGGCATGCTTTCATATAACCCACTATGCCAACCCCACATATAAAAAAAATGAAGAAATCAGGGGATGCTTTGATTTAATAACCCACTATAAATTAAGTCGGTTCTCTCTTCTTAGCTCATATTATACTACTATACACCAGCTAGCTAGTTAATGTCACAGTTAAGATCTAGCAAACAACATTAGCATTTTGCTGGTATATCATTTTCTACCTGCAATGTGTCACAATTAAAGCACTTGGTACAATACATTATAGTGGGTAAAAAATCGATGAAATTTGTGGGATTTTGTGTAAGTATCAAGGAATTTGATAATAATAGGCCTAAGAATACTTATTTGTGGCCTCGTTCAGTAACCTGTTTAACCAGCATGTGCCCAATGATAATGGACACTGCCACTATTTGATAATGGCTACTATAGGAAAGCTTCATTACAGTACTTGTAGCCATAATGAAACAAATGGTAAGAATATGCTGACTGCATGCTTTTGTTCAAGCTGAAAAAAATAGATACTGTCTAACTCGTCTATCTTTTTGCACATATACAAAAATATTCCGAAAGCCAGTTGAGAATCCAGACTATATTACCCAAAAAAAAAAATGAAAGCCCAGGATTCGGTTAACAGAGTGAATAAAGCAAACACTTACAGGAATTAGGTACTTTATGGAGAACTCCAAGAACAATAAGCGTATCACCAGCATGAAGAATGTCACCCCTCAGTCTAACTTCATCAATGGTGCGCTTAAGCTCGTGTACACCACGATCCTTAGTGGCATCATAAGCGATAACAACATAACAATGCGAAAGAAGATTCTCCATGAGAGAGAAAAGAAAAAAAAAAACTAATCTAAACTTCAAGATTAGCGAACACCACCCCAGAAGAAAAACCAAAGCAAGCTGATGTTTTTAATGTTGCCCAGGTACCAGGCATGTGAAAGTGTTATAAGGGGAGGGATAGCAGAGAAGAAGAAGAACGAATGGGATTGGTCATCCAATAAGGGGCGTTTCTGAGAGTGAAACAATGAGTAGCTGGGCGATCGAGGAAAGTAAGAGCAGATTCGAGGAATAGGGAAGGAATTATGCTCAAGGATATACCTTGCAAAAGGTGGCGGGAAATGAACTGCCGTCGAAAGAGTGACAGAGACTTGAAGACAATGCTGATTTTTGGAGGGTCTGTTCGTTCCTTCCTCGGGGGCTTTGGCTACCAACTTTTATTTGTGTGTTCTTTCTGAGCTTGTCCATTCTTTAAATTGGTCAAAACCGAAAGATATTTTCAGAAAATTCATTTTCTTATATAGTTTTTAAGAAATATTCAATTACATGGATGAAATTATTATTATTTTCGTTCGTAAATGTTCATGTATTTGAGTTGAGCTATTATTTGTTTCCTTCGGTTCAACTGGTGTTCGGATTAGGAGTCGTAAATACATTTATGGTTCGATTCTTTAATTAACATAGATTTCATATGAGAACATATCATCTTTTACGAAATGATATTTTTCACGTGGGTGTCGATCCTAAGGATTTTAAACCGAATCCATCTAAGAACCCATTTCGAGTTTCTTCTCCCTTGCTTTCCAGCCCCATTGGAGCAGCCGCCACTGCCACAAACCTCTAGCTGCTAGCCAGGTGTTGTTGTGATAGCCATGCAACATATCGACATCAATTTTTCTAGTTGGATCTCATCTGGCCACCTCAGTCGGAGCCTTTATAGCCTCACCCAGTCGTGATTTTCGGTTCAGGATTTAGCTTGCATGATTTTGCTTTCTAGTTTGTGCAATTCGAGCTTCGGAAGATCAACGTGATGTATTCCTTCTAGCATTTCATGTTCTTTTATTAGTTGAATATGCCGAAACAAATGCTTTCTCATTTTTTTATTTTCTGGGTCCTTGTGAAGTGGTAAATTATGGCATATAATTAAAAACGAAACGCCAAATAATTACATTCTACAGAGGAACATCAGATGGGTAGTCTTGTGGATGTCTGTTGATGGATTCTCTAAGCTGTTCCTCTTGCTCCTGAAGATTTGATGGCGGAAGGTCATAGACATCAGAGAACAAGTCTCCTAGTGGAGGTTTCTTTGTTTTTTCTGCCATTTGAATCGCTTGCAAGAGCTGCAGAAACAAAATTTCTTTTAATTTAGAAGAAAAGATTTGACATATTGACATTAGGCTACATCTTCACCTGCTTCCTTGTGCTGCTTCTGAGCTCTGATTCTTCTCTGTCGCTCCACCAGCCATTTCTTTCAATCCATTTTCTAAATCTATTTACAGGGTTTCGTGTCATTTTCCAGTATTCAATTTCATCTACAGGCCTATACTTGGTGGAATCATCAGACGTAGAGTGGTGTCCTACTCTATATGTGAGCGCCTGAGTAAGGAAATTACTTGTTAAACTAAACAAGGTTACAGACTTCAGAATATCTCAGGAATTTCAGCAAGTTCAGTCTCACCTCAACTAATATAGGCCTTTGCTCTCTTATAGCAACTTCTCGAGCTGCACGTATCGTTTTATAAACAGCAAGAGCATCATTTCCGTCTACCCGGATGCTTTGGATTCCATAAGCTTGACCCTTGACAACGATGCCATCACCTGCCAAACATAGACACGTGTTTGATAGAACATATACTAATTAATATCAGAAAACATACTGTAATTTTATGTGCCTGATCTTGGATTTCAATTTGGTAAAGAGAAGGGATAAAATTATACTTCGAAATTGCTCTGATATATGGGTACTAATGGCCCAGCCATTGTTGCGACAGATAAAAATGACAGGGGCTTCCATTACTGCTGCAAAGTTAAGAGCAGCATGAAAATCTCCCTGAAACATTAGTTTATGATCAGATAGGATATGAAGATCTCATAAACTTACACTGGAGAGATTATGGGTTCCATTACCTCACTGCTTCCACCATCCCCCATGTATGTGACTGCACAAGCGTCCTTTTTATCCATTTTAAGAGAATAAGCAGCACCCACAGCTTGAGGCAGTTGAGTGCTGAAAATCATAAGTCGTAATGAGAAGTGAGAACCGAGAGATTTATAAACAACTGGTATAATACAGATACTACATACGCTATAGGTGAGGACACAGTGAAGTAATTGAGTTTTTGAGAGCCATAATGGATTGGCATCTGCCTGCCTTTCCCATAATCAGCCTTGTTTCCAAAGCACTGGTTTGCAAATTCTTCAAGTGTAAAACCACGCCATAGCAGAACTCCAGGCTCCCGGTACTGAAGAAATTTCATCAGCCACCAATTATGAACTTAACCATACAGCATCTAAGCAACCTTCGATTTAGCCTGGAACTCGGATTCTAGCAGTAGCATAATATAAATGAAAAGAAGAAAAAAAAATCACCTGGGCCAGAACAACATCATCTTCACCAAGTGCAGCTGCTGATGCTATATTAATTGCTTCTTCACCTGTAGATGTGAGATAGAATGAAATTCTTCCTTGCCTCTGTGCTTCATAGAATATTGTATCCATCGTTTGAAGGGTAACCATTGCACTGTACATCCTTACTGCGACATCCTCGCTTTCCTAAACATAAATGAATAGCTAGCCATTATTAATCAAGTTGAGACGATAAAAACCAGATGCTAGAGTTCAAGAATCCACCTGTTGCCTAGAAAAGTTGGATATATTTTAGATGTCAAGACTCGAGAATTCAACAGACTTCAGCTGTAGTTTTCGCTATATATGATTGTATAAGAGGATGGAGAGAGTTACCTGATCAAAGTCGCTGCTCTCTAATAGCTCTCCGTTGTCATCAAGTAGACGATAACAGGGTAATCTCTTCTTGTTACATTCAGAAATGAATCTCATTTCAGAAACATACGCAACTTTCCCCCCAGGAAAATCAAAGGTCTGACGCAAGAGTATATGTTCTCAGTGAAATAATTGAAGAAAGCAGAAAATTTAAAATTATTAATAGGAAACTAATGAATGGATAGAATTACCTGGTTCCTTTCGGCATCAGTAGAGTAAAAGTGATGGAGTTGGCGTGCAGCTTTGATGGATTTGAAACGCTGAAGCAAGAAAGCGAAGGCTGATGAATAGCCTGAAACTGCAGAATTCTCAACAAGTGGGATTCTTGATAATGAAGAATAAGAACGAATAGATTCGAAAGAAGAATTAGTGCAAGAAACATGGTTGAGAATTCCCATGAAACCCATCTTTCTCATTAAG
>CAOGCB010116366.1:0-16015 GCA_948266635.1 Cnidoscolus chayamansa
CATTTCATTTATCATATAACAAGTTTACATATATTGTTATGTATTATATTCTATCCCAAATGTTATGCATTTTGGGATGTTACATGATGTATGTCGAAGGATGTTGACAAGACATCATTCAGCTAGGAATATAAGAAAGTCATTAGGGGATGTTATAAAGGCATCATTCAGTTAAGGTTATTGCTCAGTAATTGATTGATACTTTAAGGCATAGTTCGCTAGAGTTATGGTTTGGTAACTAAGGGATGTGATCACGACATTGTTCAGTAAGGCAAGAGATATACCTGGGGAACAGAGTTCAACTCATATCTTTTAACTCTGAATAGTATAATTAAGAGATCTAAATTGTAACTTTTATCTAACTATGAAATGATTTTAGGTTATATAGGAAGCATGGGATATGTCTTATAGTATAAAAAGGGTTTAAATGGCTCATCTCTAACCCTAAGTCTATCAAATGTAAGACCAAACCTCAAGAATCAGAGCTTAAATGTAATAGGGTTTCTTTTTGTGTACATTGATTTAGTAATAATACCATTATTACATTCCTTTATTATTAGTGTGTTTGTTTAATTACATCTACTTGATTGTTATCTTTATAATATTTTAAACCGATAATAAAGCCCTTGGCATCCCATGATATAGTGTAGAGAAAATCATGAAGAGTTCATGATGTGAGTTTCTTGTTACATACAAATATGTCGATGCCAAACTATCCTGGTTAGAGCATTGATGAGATGGGACATTATCGATGCGGATAGACTAGCACATGTTATACTCGTTGACTAGGTCGAGTAATGGTTCTCATAACTGTGAGCATGGCGACTTTCAGAGTGAACATATGGATGTTTGTTTTGAGAATAAGTACATTAGAGACCCGACAGTGAGATATTCATCTTCTTCATGAAAGACTCACATCATATTGGTTCAGCATTATCCTTAAACTTGAGATTATCAAGGATACCTTAGGTATATAAGCTATACTTTGACTCAAAAGTGTAACAACCCACCTTCCCGGACCGCTACCGACGTTAGAATCCCATCCACCCGAAGTTGACCGAAACCCTAACAAGCCGTAAACATTAACATTTACATAACATAATCATACATTAACATATAATCTCATGCATCATAAAGAATTTTGGTATAACATTAACATATGAAATACTTAAATTCCTAGTACATGAGTCTTACATTATACCTTGTACACAGAAATGTTGTGGACATAAACATAGGTGCCAAAAATCTGAACATAAACAATTAACATTTACATAAGATTATTAAAACGCATTCATTCACTTAACATTACTCCTAGGGGCAAACAATATCATGCCCATCGGGATACGTGCACTCTACCTTGTGACTTTCATTCTTCCTGCATGACCTGTGAAAAATAGATTAGGGAGAGAGGATGGATGAGGGATACAAAATAGGTAAGCTATTTGAATAGCCTATTGAGAAGATACAAAAAAAAAACATACATAAAACATTCATTTTCATGATCGCGTAACGCATCACCTTCAAACATTTCACATAAGGTAATATTGTCACAAAAAACTCGGGTCAGTTCTAATTGACAAGCCATCTTCTTAGAACCACCCGAATACTTTATAGGCTAGTGTGAACCACTCCCCAAACAACACAGGTACCAATGAATAAACATGTATTTATGTGCCTATGATAAGTATGAATGCACTTAGATGTGTATGTAAGTCGCCACCTTGTTTAATTATTTTTAGGGTAAAACTAGGAAAAAACCCTATGACTCCAATTCTTAATTAATTAATCCAATTAATTAGATTAATTAGCCCAAATAGATTAAAGCTAGTCTTTGAACCTGAGGTGGATCCTAAGACCATGTCATGCAGTTTAACTAACTATCTTAAATGTAGCTGAAATGCAGGGTAAAATGCTTTAAATTATATTGGAAGTTATGAATGATTTAAAAATGGTGATGACTTGTTATTTGGGGTTTCTTCACAAATATGCCTACGTACCCTTTATTTAAATAAAGGATCAAAGTCAACGTAGTTTGGGTTTGCCTTTTTAAAAGGGCTTTGACTTTTGGGCCTTATGGGCCAAATTGGGTTTTGGGCTTTTTATTGCCAAAATTGTTTTGGTTAGGCCTTATGGGCCAAATCTAGGTTTATGGGCCTTATGGGCCAAATCGGCTTTCTTTGTTTGGGCTTCTTGTTGCCAAATTGTGAATTTTGGGCCTCATTGGCCTAAATGTAAATCTTGAGCCTTTTAGGCCAGATTTGATCTCATTAGGCCTTTTAGGCCAGATCTGATCTCATTGGGCCTTTTAGGGCCAGATCTGATTTAATTAAACAAATGGGGCAATTGATTTGCCAATTGGTTGAGTGAAATATAATGTAGGCAATTTATTGCCAAAATAATGAGAGTCAGGTTTCAAAGCCACAATTATTGATTAATTAGGCTTTATTTGCCGATTTGTTCGAACTAGGGAGTTATGCCATAGTTATGGATCAACTAGACATCTGTGGCCTATAGGTTCGGATCTAGCTTAAATACCTCGATTATTGATTAATCGGGCATTCTAGCTTAGATCTGTTTAAATAAAATGAGATGAATGCATTATGCTTGGCTTAGAGCTTGAGTAGAAGAGAATTATCCATGAGATACTTGAATTAAAAGAGATAGAGTTCGAGAGGAAGTGTACCTGATTTAGAAGTCTACCACTGCGGAGCTTCAGCTTGCCAGATCTCAAATTATATTATTTTAAGTGATCATAAATCAATCAAAATAATGCTTAAAAGAAAACCTAACTAACGCAGGAAAGCAATAGAAGAATCGCAAGGAGTAAGGAGGGAGAGTGAAAGCTCGTCAACACAAGCGGTGTCAAAAATGAAGGCCCGAGGGTCCTTTTATAGGAAAAATTCGGCAGGAGGGCGGCTGGGCCCGCCGTGACGGCGGTTGTGCCCGCCGTGGATGGCGATTGCACCTGCCGTTGAACGGCGGGTGAACCAGCCGTCAAAGGGCAATTATGCCCACCGTAGAAGGGTGGATGAGTCCGCTGTAGAGGGGCGACTATACCCGCCGCCTCCGGCGGTTGTGTCCGCCGTAGAGGGGCGGTTGTGCTCACCATGGGAGGCGGCTGCACTCGCCGTGGCCGGCGGTTGGGCCCGCCGCGGACAGCGATTACGCCCGCCGGCGAGCTATCTCTTCAAGCGGTTTTCATTCTGAAGGCTTTTTCGTAAATTCCGTACCTCCAAAAATTATTCTGAGGATACCTACAGATTTCTCACGCCATTCCGGACGTTTGAAGCACCATATTAGTATACTTCCGGGAAACTTTTCGAAAGGCCTCTGCTCCAGCCGGACTATTTGCAGCCCAAAAAAATAGGCTTTTCAAGTCTCAAAATTCGAGTATTCCTAGTTACCCCCCACTGGCGACCATAAAATCGATTTATGGGAGCCAATGGTTGTCTGAATCGCGAATTTTGAGTTCAAAAATTTGGACCTGTGTTTTGGCCATTCTTCTATAAATAGGCTCTACTTCTTTCATTTTTCTCACCTTTCTCATTTTTCTCATTTTCACCTTAAGGGCTTTTCTCTCAATTCTTACCTTCCAAAGCTTCCATGGCTTCTTCAGGGCATAACAGTGATGAGGATTATTTGGAATCTCTGGGGATTTCCCTCGATGATATAGATCTTACGGCGGACGTGGATGCTCATGCCTCCGTAACCGGTGTCTACAGACGGGTAAGTTTTTTTTTATGCATGCTAGAGTAGGATTAAGATATTACCCTTAGTAAGGAACTAAGAATAATTCTTAAATTGCTTTACCTTTTAGGATCCGTGTATTAGACTGGATGTTGGTGAAACTTCCATTGTTGAAATTCCAATTGAGATACTTGACACTAGCAGTCTAGTAGGGCCTACTATCGGTTCCTCTCATTAACATTATTTGAGATACCTTGAGATGAGTCGGAGTAACTATAGGGAATTACTGGGCGCTTTGGCCGAGAGATGGTGGGATACCACCAACACCTTTCATTTCTCTTGGGGTGAAATGACAATGACCCCTACAGACCTTTCAGTGATTACCGAAATTCCTTTTGGTGTCCGGGCAATTGAACTATACAGTGATTGGAGGACAGAGGTCTCTCCTGACCGAATGGTTGAACTGATAGGGATAGACCTACCTCGGGTTGTCGGGCCCAACTCTTCTACCCCGATTTTGAGTGTTTCCCAATGCTGGTTAGATCTTCAGGCACATGACATTTGTGCCAGGTTCAGGCAGGGAGAGCTAACGGCTACTCAGGTAGCTAGATTCACTTTGCTATTACTGTTAACAGGAAAGAAAAGTTCAACCCATCCATCCTAAAGAGTTTAGAGGACTTAACCCTACTCGGGGAATATGACTGGGCTGGTGCTATTCTGAGCCGCATGTACGACAATATGTGTGATCTGAGTCGGGGCCACGGTAAACTCAGTGGAACCTACTATTTCTAGGAGGTAATGTAAAGAACACTTTCCTCTTTTCTGTGTGTTTTTCTTCTGTTCACTGTCTGTTTCTTCACTGATTCTGATTCTATTTTGCAGACATGGGCATTTGAGTACTTTCCTTATACTCGTCCAAAGTTGATTCATGCCGACCTTGGGCCAGATCTGGTGCCTTTGGCTTGGAGGTGGTACCGATCGAATCTCCAGACTGTGCACAATAGAAAACCTTTAAGAGACCTGAGGACCTTTTTTGATAGTTGTACTCAGGTGCAGGTAATTGTCTTCTAACCTTCACGTATGTGAGAATAAAAAGGATTTATTAACACATTTGTGTCTCTTACAAGTTGAGGTGGGGGTGATGACTACCAGTCTTCAAAGTTGGATTGGAGTTGATCCCCATTTCTGGCAGTCAGAAGCCTTGTCTCAACGGAGGAATGTCCTGTCACATCCTGTCTTGCGACGATATTATCTGGGTGAAAGAGTGGATTTTCAGATCAGGCGCTGCCACTCAATCCCCTATCCCCCTCCTGCGGATATGCGAGCATGAAAGGAGATGGTTCTTACTAATGCTCACATTAAGGGCCTCCCGCATTTAGAATTCATTCTGGAAAGAGATTATGATGAGTTCTGTAAGATGTTTCTGATGCAACCTATTGGATCTCGATTTGATGACCTTGAGGCACCTTCACAGTCGCCTCATGCTTGTTCTTCTCGGGCTTCAAGCCCCTCGATCAAGACTCCAAGGAGGAGACCCTCGACCGGTCCTTGCTCTTCTACTCCGGTTGGGGGCTCTTCTCAGGCTGGGTTTAATCCTTCTACAGATTATTCCAGAGTTTGTGAACCCCTCATCCCGAAGGCACAGGAAATAAATAAAATGAAATATTTAAATGCCTATGACTAGGATGAATGCACATATGTGAGTCGCCACCTTGTTTAATTATTTTTAGGGTAAAACTAGGAAAAACCATGTGACTCCTATTTTAATAAATTAACCTAATTTAATTAGATTAATTAGCCCAATAGATTAAAAGCCTAGCCTACGAACCTAAGGTGGATTCCGAGACCATGTCATGCATTTAACTAACCATTTTAAATATGTAATGAAATGCAGGGAAAAATGTGCTTTGAATGAATGATTTTGGAAAATGCTGAATGATTTTAGACTTGGTATTTGAGATTTAATCCCAAACATGCCTACGTACTCAAAATTTGAATAAGGGATCAAAGTCAACGTAGTTCGTAATTGCCTTTTTAAAAGGGCTTTGGTTTTTGGGTACTTAGTACCAAAATGGGTTTTGGGTACTTAGTACCAAAATGGGTTTTGGGCTTTTTGTTGCCAAAATAGGTTTTTTGGGCACTTGGTGCCTAAAGTGTGTTTTTGGGCATTTGTTGCCAAATTGTGATTTTTGGGCATTTGGGCCAAATTGGGCATTTTGGGCCTTTGTGGCCAAATCTGTGAGTTTGGGTCTTTTAGGCATGATCTGATTTTATTTGAGCCTTTTAGGCTGAATCTGATTTAACTGGGTGAGATAGGGCAATTAGTTTGCCAATTGGTTGGGTGAACTTAGGCTTCAAAGCCACAATTATTAATTAATCGGACTTTTATTTGCCAATTTATTTGAACTTAGGGTGTTATGCCATAGTTATGGATCAACTAGACATTTGTGGCCCATAAGCTCGGATCTAGCGTAAACACCATGATTATTAATTAACTAGGCGTTTTAGCTCAGATCTGTTCAATTTAAATGAGATGTATGCATTATTATGCTTCGCTTAGAGTTTGAGTAGAAGAGAAGTATGCATGAAATACTTTAATTTAAAAGAGATAGAGTTTATAGAGAAGTGTACATGGTTTAGGAGTCTACCACTGCGGAGCTTCAGCTTGCTAGATCTCAAATTAATATTAATTTAAGTGACCAATAATCAAGTAAGAATGCAATAAATGATGCAAGAGGAAAGCAATAGAAGAATCGCAAGGAGTGAGGAGGGAGAGTGAATGTTGAAAATTCAAGCGGTGTACCGAAACCTAGAACCGGAAGTCGCTTTTTATAGGCAAAATTCAGGAAGAGGGCGGTTGTGCCCGCCTCGTACGGCGGTTATGCCCGCCGTGGACGGCGGCTGTGCCCGTCGTTGGAGGGCGGTTACGCCCGCCATCGGAGGCGGCTGCACCCGCCGTGGGAGGCGGTTTCATCCGCAGTGGACGGTGGTTGTGCCTGCCAGCGAGCTGTCGGCTCTGGCGGTTTTCCTTCCGAAGGCTTTTTCGGGAGTTCTGTACCTCTGAAAATTATTCTGAGGGTATCTTCAGATCTCTTGCGACGTTCTGGACATTTTGAGTACCATATTGACATATTTTTGAAATAAACTTATGTCTGGTGCAGATCGGACCGGACTGTTTGCAGCCTAGAAAAATGGGCTTTTCGAGCCTCGAAATTCGAGTATTCACAATAGGCTACTGGTTAAACATGTTTTACTATTTTTTATGGACCAATAAACCTAAGACTCAATTTCCCCTTTTTACCAAATCGAATAATCTTCTTCCACTGTGAAACTCTCAAGAATGCTTTGTCTCCAACACCATACTTAATATCCTTACATCTCAAATCGGCATAAGATTTCTACCTGTCACTTGCTATCTTCAGGCTCTCCCTAATAGTTTTTACTTTCTCCTCTGTGTGCTTCAGTATTTCTGGTTCCACTAGCTTAGCTTCTCCCATTTCAAACCAACTGAGAGGCATTCTGCTTTTCCTCTTATACAATGCTTCATATGATGCCATTTTAATACTAGTCTAATAACTATTCTTGTAGGTAAATTCAGCTAATGGCAAATACCATTCCCAGTTTTCTTTGAAATCAATCACACAACTTCTCAACATATCTTCTAGTATTTGTACTACCCTCTCAGACTGGTGAAATGCTACACTGAAATTTAATTTTGTTCCCAGTGCCTCATGCAGTTTCTTCCAAAATCGAGTTGTGAATTTGGGATCCCTATCTGACATAATGGATCTCGGCATACTGTGCAAATGAACTATTTCCTATATGTAAAATTTTGCTAATCTTTCGAGTGTATATTTAGTCCAAACAGGTAAAAAATGTGTCGATTTCGTCAATCAATCCACTATTACCTAGATAGCATCATGTTTCCTAGGTGTAAGTAGCAATCCTATCACAAAATCCATCGTGACTAGAGGCAAAAGTTGAGGGATTGAAGTGAAGTTTAAGAGATTAAAGTGAAGTTTTTCTAGAACAAGCCTGGTGGACCAGGTTCGGTCGCTGAACATAAAGGTTCGGCCATCGAAACTAGTTTATAAATAGTGGAGACAGTGGGCCAAAGAGAAGTTTGGTGACAAATTCCAAACTCTCTCAACTTTTCATGATATCATAGACAAATCCAGCTCTTAAACCTAAGGGAAAACAAAATAATCAAGAAGTTAAATAAAAGAGTGGAAGGAAAAGCTTCAAGGAAGAAACAACTAGAAAGAGTAGAAGAAGCTTGGATTTGAGTCTCCAGCAAGTTTGAGCCTCAATCCAGGTGAGTTGAGGTTAGGGATAATGGAATATGGATTTAAATGTAACATGCAATGTAAATAAGGTTAAGCTAAAGGATTTTTATGAAAGATGAACAAAATCACTAAAAGTTGAGCAAAAGAATAACTATGCAGGTTTTAAAGTGAAATGAAATGTTGAGTAAGTACTATAAGGTCAGAAATAACGTTGCATGCAACTAGAATTGAAAATGGTAAAAGAAATCATATGTTTAGGTTTAGGAAAGTTTATGGAAATGATAAATTTATATATGCATGTTGATTAGCTAAGATTGATGTTGATGGAAGTAGTGAAGTTGAATGGGATGTATTAGAATTGTTAAATGATGTGTTTTCAGGTTTTGGCATGAAAATCATGCAAGAACCAAAGGTTTTGGTCACTGCCAAAACCCAGGTTTGGCAACCCAAGGTGGAGTTTAGGATGCCAAAGTTGGAAGCAACTCAATAAGGAAAGAGAAAATCCAGCTTCGGCCATCGAAGGTGGACTTTTGGTTGTCGAAATTGGTGGCACAGAGGGCTTGTGGTAGCCAAACCCTGTTGCCAAAAGAGAGACTTTCGTCTTAGTATAAAGGACCTTCAAACCTACCACTGAAAGTCCTTTACCAATAGTTTTCACCTAATTTTCTAGGGAATGTTCATGATATGTTTATGTTATGTTTTAAGTATTTTTTTTTTAAGGTAAATATTGAGTCTCTAATCCAAAGTCCATAATACAAGATCGGACCCTGAAAATTAGGGACACTAGTGACAAAATGAGTATTCGTCAGCATGTCTAAGTTTCTAGGTGAGTGGATACTTATTAAATGCTTTATGATACAGAAAATACATGTTTACAGCATGCTAATGCATTACGGCTATTATAGGTTGTTTTGTATTAAATCACGAGATATGTTGCCTTGCATTCATGATATGTGGAAGGTAATATTGGACGACCCTCGATCTCATATGTTTATGTTTTATGACCACAGATTATATCCCTAGGAATGTCCCTCATATATGTTATGTTGTCTGTTTTGCCATGTCCATTAGGATGTATCACGGACTATCTCGTGGAAATAATACCAGAGAATTTGGGATATTCTAAGGGAAATTTATGTTTATGTTTACATATATGGTATGTTTGAGATGGTTGAAAGGAGCTTTTTGGTGCATATTTATATTTCAGGTTGTTTCTGAAAGATGTCTTTGCCAATTAGAATCTACCGAGGGATCTTGGTGACAATATTATGTAAGGTGAAATGTTTGACAATGTTGCATATACACGAGCATGAAATTTATGTTTTAAGTATTATGTTTTCTATATCTACTCATAAAGCTTTTTCAAAATAGCTCACCCATTTTGTGTCCATCTTTCCCATCTCCGATTTTCGTTCTCATTTTTCATAGATGTGCAAGACGTACCAAAAAATGCAAGGTAGTTGGACATGTCACTGTGATGTAATTTTACATATGATTTGCCCCTAGGTTATGAAATATGTTTTATAATCTCATGTAATTTAATATTTTATATTGGATTAGAGTATATTATGTTGTGTTTATTATGATGACATGTACAGGTATGACATGTACAGGTACATATAGGACACTTGTATTAGGAATTTAAATATTTCTTGTATTGATTTGTACTTAAATCCAGTATTTTCTTGAGATTTTATGTTAATATTTATGAAAATGTTGATGGAAATGAAAAAATATCATATAACGTAATATTTAAGGCTTTTTAAGGTTTCAGTCACCTTTGGGTAGTCGAGATTCTAAAATTGGTAGTAGTTGGTGAGGGCAGGCTATTATAGACTTAGTATCAAAGCATTTGGTTCAAAATATCGGACTTAGAAATGCCATGTAAAATGTTATAGAATGTCATGGAGCAAACGTCATATGTGTTAGTAGTTATTTCCTAGGCCTTGTGATTGGACCTTAATTGTATTGTCATAATTTCATTTATGGAAGTTTTTCTATTTATTATAATGCTTGCATGTTTTATTATAATAATTTGATATGCCTAGTTATTCATAATTATGGAAATTAATAATGAATTAAGACTAGAATAAGTTTGGTTGATGATTATGACATGATCATGTATATGGTGATACAAATCAAACTTGGAATTACTTATTAGAGAACAAGGTACTGGATAGACCCGCCATGAGATCACTACATAGATTAAGTTTTATAAGTCATCTCATAATAGTTATGTCATTGAAGTCTTCAGACTTGAGATTATCATAATTTCCTACATGAGATACATCATGTTTTGACATAATCAAACGTTATCTTTAATCGGATAATCATAAAGGTTGTGATTGAACATGATGAGAATCATGTAGAGGAAAGTGAATAATCAAGATAGAATTTATCCATCTCTTATAAGAGAGATATCTTATGGGCGCCTTGATAAGTTAGACTGAGAAATGCATGGCTGTGCTCAAATGATTTGATATAATGATCAATGTCATTTGATTTTACCAGTCAACTTTGTAATCGAGAAACTTCATATTTGGACAATATAAGTGTGACAATGACCATGACTTATGTTCAAACTAGATATTACGTGACAAAAGGATTATGACATCTTTTATTAATTAGGTTGATATTAGACTAATGATTTTATATTATTTGCGTAGTCATAATGTCTTGCTAGAGGCCGCTTATGACTTGTGGGCTTGCAATGGGATTGGCCCACTACTAACATAATATAAACCTATTGGGTCGCACACTAGAATGTACTAAACGGACCAAGTTTAATTTGGGCCCTTTTAATTTTAAGTATATGATTAGAATACTTATATCAGATACTTAACCCTAATCAAAGTCGATTAGGTTAGGGTTAAGTGATCTGTTATAAAAGGGGTCCTTACCTACAATATTTAATAGAAGAGAGTGACCGGTCGTTTTTGAGAAAAATGCTGACCAAAGAGTTAAAATCCAAATACCAAAAGGAGCTAGCACTCTACCCCATTTAGTGACAGTCGTTCGTGTGTGGATACCAACAGAGGGTGGTCGTTCACTGAGGTAACTATCATATCCCTTTTATCGAATTAACTTGAATCATATGGATCCTTAGAGGGTTTCATGTATTATCCGCTGCATTTAATTATTTTACATGATATACAAAGCCCAACACCCCCTACCCCCTACTCTCTACATCCTACATCCTACACCTTACACCTTACACTCTACCCTACACCCTACTCCATACAATCTACACCTTACACCCTACACCTTAAACCAAACACCTTAAATCATACACCTTAGATCATATACCTTAGATCCTTGACCCTAGACATTACACCCTATATCGTAGGTCCTTGACCCTAAACCTAACGCCTTACGCCCTACACCCTAAACCCTACACCCAATGCCTTACACTCTACCCCCTACACCCTACACCTTGCACCTTGCACCTTACACCCTATACCCTCCTCTCTAAAACCTACACCATACACATTAGACACTACACCTACACCCTACACCCTATACCCTACAGCTTACACCTTACACCCTAAGAACTAGACCCTAGACCTTAAACCCTATGCACTAGACTTTATACCATAGACCTTAAACCATAGACCTTTGACCCTAGACCCTAGACCCTAGACCAACCCCCCTAGACCATAACCCTCGCATTATACCATACACCTTACACTTAATACCTACACCTTACACCATACAGACTAGACCATAGACCCTAGACCTTAACCCTAGACAAAAAAACCCTAGAACCTTGACCTAAGGCCCTAGACCCTAGACCCTAGACAAAAGACCTAAGACCCTATATCCTAGACCCTAGACCCTAGACCCAAGACCCTAGACCCTAGACAATAGAACCTAGAACCTAGACCTGACATCCTACACCTTACACCCTAGACCCTACAATATAGACCATAGACCCTATATTCTTGACAGAACACCGTACACCCTAGACCCTACATCTAACACTTTACACTTTACCCTGTACCTTACACCCTACAGCTTACACCCTTGACTTTACACCCTAGACCTCACACCTTATACCCTACACCCAACACCCTACACTCTATAATCAATACCCATGACACTAGACCGTAGGCTCTACACCTAAAACCCTAGACCTTAGACCTTACACGCTAGACTCTTCAACCTACACCCTAGAACTAACACCCAAAACCCCACACCCTACACTGTAAACATAAGACCCAAGACCAACCATCCTACAACCCACAACATCTACCTTAGAACCTAGACACTAGAATCTACAGTTGACACCGGACACCCTACTATTTAGACCCTAAACCCTAGAATATAGAACTAAGACCCTAGACCCTGAACCGTACACCTTACACCCTAGACCTAAGACCCTAGACCCTACACCAGACCCGAAAACCCAGACCATTAAACCTACACAATAGACCCTAGACCCTAGACCTTGCACCCTACATTCTAGACCCTAGACTTACACCCTACACCCTAGATGCTGAACAATATACCCTAGACCTTAGAACCTACATCCAACACCCTACACCATGGACCCTATCACGCCATACATGCTAAAACCTAGACCTTACACCCAACAATCTCGACCCTATACCTTAGACATTGGTGCCTAAACTTGACACTATACACCCCACTCCTTAGACCTTAAACAATAGACTCGAAAACCTAGACCCTACACCCTACACCCTACACCCTACACCCTATATCATATATCCTAGACCCTAGACCCAGATCCAAACCCGAGACCTTTAACCCTAGATACTAGACCCTAGACCCTACACCTTACACCTTAGACCCTACACCCTAGACCCTACACCTTACACCCTATACCCTACACCTTACATCATAGATCCTATGCCCTAGACCCCAGATGTTATACCCTACATCTTATACCATTTACTAGAGACCATAGACAATAGATAATAGACCATAGACCACAGACCATAGACCATAACCCTACACCCTGCACCCTACACCCTGCACCCTACAACCTACAACCTACAACTTACAACCTACACCCTACACCGTACAACCTACACCTTACACCTTATACCCTAGACCCTACATCATAGATCCTATGCCCAAGACACCAGATGCTATACCCTACATCCTATACCATTGACTAAAGACCCTAGACGATAGACACTAGACCATACACCTTAAACCCTATACCAAAGACCCTACACCTTAGATTGTAGGCCTTATATCATAGTCCCTACACCCTATACACTAGACCTTACAACTTGGACCTTACACTATAAACGATACACCATACACGCTAGACCTTAGACCTTAGATATTAGACCTTGGATCTTAGAACTTAGACTTGAGACCTTGGATCTAAGAACTTAGACCTTAGACCTTGGACCCTAGACCATAGACCCTACTTCCAACACCCTACATCTTACACCCTCAGCCGACACCCAACCTGCTAGACCCAAGACCTTGGACACTACAACCCTTAACCTACACCATATACCCTAGACCTTAGACCTTAGAATCAAGACACTAGACCCATACTTTAGACCTTAGAACCAAGAGACTAGACCCTACACCGTAGGCCCTAAACCCTACACCTTAAATCGTAGAACGTAGACCTCATAACCTAGACCTTAGACCCTACATCATACACCATATACCATACAACATAGACCTTAGACATTAGCCTTAGATTGTAGACTATAAACATTATACCAATCGCCCTACACCCTAGACACTACACTCTAAACCCTATATCCTATAACTTAGACCCTAGACACTAGACCCTGCACCTTATATCCCAGACAGTGAACTCTAGACTCATGACCCTCGACCGTAGAGCCTAGACTGTAGACTATAGACCTTAAACCTTAGACCCTATGCCCTAGACCCTACACCCTACCCTACACCTTAGATTGTAGACCTTATAAATTGGACCTTACAACCTACACCATAACCATACATCTTAGACCTTAGACCATAGACCTTACACCAACTGCCCTACACTGTAGACCCTAGACCCTATATCTTACACCCTAAAACATAGGCCCTAGACCCTAGACCATAGATCTAAATACTTCACCTTACACCTTCCAGCCTACAACTAAGACCCTAGACTCGAGACCCAAGACCCTAGACGCAAGATACTAAACCCTGCACCATACACCTTATGCCCTACACCCTAGACCCAAGAGCCTAGAGCCTAGACCCTACACCTACTACCCTACACTCTCGACCTTAAAGCTTACACCTTATCCCTTATACCCTAAACCTTATAACCTAGACCCTAGACCTTAGACACTAGACCCTAGACGTTACACCTTTGACACAAGACACTATATTTTAGACCTTTCACCTTACACTCTAGACCTTAGAACCTTTTCACATTTCTCTCATACATATTTTTTCTTTTGTGAATAACCAGGCGTAATTCTAGGTCTTGTTTAGCTTCCACTTAGTTTAAAGGTGCCTGTTTAGAACAATTATAAAGGGGGTTAATTGATGTTACTTCACTATTATTATGCTGATAAAATGACATATTCTGGCATATTCTTTATTTTGGTTTTCTACCCTTATTCTCTCTATTAGTGATTGCTTTAATGGTAGGCATTTAAAGAAGATAACAGTCCTCTTCTTTTATAAATGATTTAAAACCTTTTACAAAAGAATTTAAGGGTTCATAGTCTAACATATATACACACCTACAATCTGCCCCCTATACCCTGCACTTTGCATCTTGCAACCTGCAACCTGAAACCTACTATCTGCAACTTGAAACCTACTATCTGCAACCTGCTTCCTACTATCTGCAACCTGCTACTAGCTACCTTCAACTTGCAATCTGCAACTTGCTACCAGGTACATGGTACCTACAACCGACACCCTGCATCTAGCAAACTGGAACCTGAAACCTACTACATGTTATTTGTTATCTGCTTCCTACTATCTACTACCTGCTGCATGCTACCTGCTACTTGCTACCTGCTACCTACTACCTACGACTTGCTACCTACTACCTACTACATGATACTTGCGACCTGTTACCTGCTCCTTGCTACCTACTATCTGCTACTAACTACTTGCAATTTGTAACTTGCTACCTGCTACTTGCTACCTGCTGCATGCTACCTGCTACTTGCTACCTGCAACCTACTACCTGCGACTTGCTACCTACTACCTACTACATGATACTTGCGACCTGTTACCTGCTACTTGCTACCTACTATCTGCTACTAACTACTTGCAATTTGTAACTTGCTACCTGCAACTTGCTACTTGTAACTTGAAACCTACTACATGCTATTTGATATCTGCTTCCTACTATATGCTACCTGCAGCATGCTACCTGGTACATGCGACATGCTACCTACTACCTGCTACATGATACCTGCGACCTGTTACCTGCTACTTGCTACCTACTACCTGCTACTAACTACCTACAACCTATAACCTACTACCTGCAACTTGCTACGTGCTAGAAGAATCAAGTATTTCTCCTATTGCATGGGAGGAAATAGATGAACATCAAAACTTGCAGTATTCATGTGATGATTGCACATCTCAACTTGCTTCTCCACTCCATGTTGCGCTGCTTGGATTGTCAAGTCAACGTGTTCGTCATTCTTTGTCATATATGCTACAAGAAAATAATAGTGAACCTAAAATAGTTGAGTGCAGTTCTTGTTTAGCTTCCACTTAGTTTTCATGTGCCTGTTTTGAAAAATTATAAAAGTAATTGATGTTACTTCACTATTATTATGTTGACAAAATGGTATATTGCTGATATAGCTTAGTCAAACTCAAGGAAATTTAAAGCCCATATTCACGTAAGTCACACAAAGGTGATGTTTCGACAACAACTTCTACAACAAAAGGACTTTTTATCCTTCTCTTTCTTTTCAAGTTCAAAACTTATGTTTTAATTGTTTTGTTTACCTGTGTTTGAGATTTCTTAAGCAATTTTAGTTCTTTTCATTGTTTTAGTTTTATGCCCTTATTCTCTCTGTTATTGATTGCAGTAAAGGTCAAGCATTTAATAAACTAATATT
>CAOGCB010116526.1:0-21007 GCA_948266635.1 Cnidoscolus chayamansa
TACCCAATTGAACGAACTACAAAGATACTTCTCTTCCCGAAAACTGGAGGCTCCTACATGAGAAAAGTTTATAGAAGTCAGAAATTGAACAGCATAACCATTCTTCCTTAAGCAACAAGGCACATTCATGTTCAAGATTTTAGTAAATTTTGAAAGATCAACAGTCATAGAAATGGATTAAATGGTATTATTTCTTTTAATGTGTTGCCTGCATGTAAATGTCCACATTTGAAGGTGAGTTGTGAAGAATAGGGTGAATCCGTGATCCCACAAATTAAATAAATGTTTAACAGTTATGGGATTGCCAAAAAAACTCTTTCAGAATCTATACAAAGTATATTGGATTCAAAACATGTTCTCTCAAGTTCTGCACCAAGAGCACATGAAAAGTAATATTTAGAGACCTTTAGCAGAATGTAACCAAATCATGTTTTATATGTCATACAGTGTATGCATAGATAAATGTTTGTTTGCGCTTGTCTTTCTCCTAACATATATATGATACATAGAACTTCAATAAGTTTACTCACTTCATATTCTTCAAAATCGTGATCCTCAATAGTGACAATGCTAGGCTTGACACTTGGTGATGGGCGGAGCAATTCCTGTGCCTCTTCCCATGTGAGTTTGAGCTCCAGAGCATCTAGGCTATCGATTAAAAGCCTCTTACTTTTAGACCCAATATTTCGTGTTCTTTTTCTATCAGGAACCAGCAATGATGGTAATAGCAAGCTCTCCCTCATCCTTTCCTCATGCTTCTCGGACTTATGCCAGCTAATATCACCATTAGCTGAATGCAAATGTTTGGACAGTGCACTTAGATGTGTATCGCTGCTTCCCTTTAGTGACTGAAGAAGGCCAGAGTAACCACTTATTATAGGTAGATTCTCAAAAACACCCGAAAAGAAACTTTCACTTGAATGAACACCATTAGGAATGGCAGATGGTTGGATGTCCTGTTTATTTAATAATTTATATATTAATATTATATGATCAATTTCACTAACACCGAATCTGACTCCATTTTGTACCTGCATTGCCATATTGTTTGATGCTTTTCTGAACCCCATAACAAGTTTTCCTTCTGGATCCATTCGGCTAAATGTTACTGCAATTGAGATGATAAAGTCATATAAGTTCTAATGTTGAATGTGCCTCTGCTTCCTTCAAGAACTAAAAATAATAAGAAATACACCTGAATTGCAAGGTAAAAAGGTTGGTAAAAGACTATGCTACTCATGGATTGATATCTCTTATCCAAGAACAAGAACTTAAAACATTCTCTTGTATGGAATATTGGATAAGATTATGGATAAAATAAAACTTATTCCTTGTAGTTTAGTGAAATCTACAAATTAATCCTATACTTTTAGAAGCCAGCTATTTAAAAAAAATTATCCCTGTACTAATAGGATTCTTTTATTCCATTCATAATTTAGTCAATATAATTTCATACAGTCGAACAACTCAGTGTAGTTTAAATGTGTAGAACAAATTAATACTTGAATAAGATTAATACAACAATGGTGTCTTAACTATTACTTTCATGGTAGGAACTAATTTGTTTTTTTTTTCTTTTAAATTAAAAGGACTAACAAATGTGTATCTTTCACTAAATTATAGGAACTAAATTGAAGTTTGCCATAAAATATTGAGATGTGATGTTCTTTGCAATTATATAAAATGGCATAAATAAATTGGCACATAACAGCAATTCCACAAAGCTATTTTTGCGGGAGTGGATGCAGAAATAATAGTAATGCACTAGACTTTGTCAACGGGATGAAACAGACAGGTTTTGTAAGCAGAACAGAATAATCCACAAGTCATGTAAATTTATCAAATGTCCATTGCAATCAGATTCTTAAGAGTAGTGGGATCTAAAAGTACCAGTATCTCCAGCTTGCAACTGCATGGACTGTATGCAAGGGGTTACACCCTCCAAAACGTACATTCTGCTGTTGTTATTTGGCCAAAATCTGAACTGAAATACCCACTCTTTCCCCTTCACATCTTGTATCCTTAGAGGAAGGCCCTCTGGTTGGGAGATAGGAGGAAAATAAGCCTGCATGGCAATTCAATTTCAATACAGCAAGGCTTATCTACAAAAAGACTTCAAAGATATATAATACCATTGAACGTCAGTTACAACAATAGAACAAAAACTCTACAAACATACTTCAGCACATGCTTTAGGGAGAACTAAACGACCAATGCGACCAGCATCACTTGCACTAAGAACCTTTTCAAACAACGGCACAATGGTGGAATTTGAACTTGAGCATAGCACAGTTAAGGATACAAGAATTTTAACAGTTAGCTAGGAAATCATGAAAGTATAAGATTCATTGCATGGTTCTCAGAAAACAAAAAACTAACAGGTTTTTCACTTAAAAGACATTTATGGATACTCTGCAGATATTTGTTGCAACTCTTGGTCTGTTATCCTAGGCCAGTAACGAGGAAGCAACTGATTCCGTCCCCGCCCTTCAGTAGGTGGCCTAGCAACACGCATCTGTGAAACCATGCCTGCATTAGATTCCAAACCAGGGGCAAGGGCCGACTTTGGAGGCTTGGGCAATAGATGGCGAGACCTGGACCCCTGTTGGAGTGGGGACAGTGCTTTACTTTGACCCCTTTCATCAACAACAGCACCAGGAAAGGAATTTGGATTCCCTAAAGGGGAGCCCAGGGTAATGCTCAAGTTTGTTTGTGCCAGCGATTCATACAATTCTTTGGCTGCAATAGTCGATTTATGAATCTCCGATTTGGAACTTTGAGGTAATCCATTTGATGCTTGATTAAAGTTTGAGAAACTTGTAATCCCAATTTCTCCCATAGGAGAAACATTATCCTCCTGTTTCATTTGCCTAAAAGATCCACTTGTCTCATCATGCTGTAATTGGAGTAAATGTCTTGTGCCAATACCCTCAGTAATGCGGCCAAACTGCATAAGCTTCCTTTCACCATCCAACTGGATGTCAGCAGACTGCAGTTCACCAATATCATCAGCTTTTGACGTTCCAAACCCATTAGGTTTCTCATTCCCCATAACCTGTGTAAATAGTTTCAGTGTATGCTCACTATATACATGAGTCTGACAATGAAGACTAAAGAGCTTTCATACAAGCATTACCTAACATAAATCTAAACAAAGAATGAACCATTTTTATCTCACAGACAAATACAAGAAAATTACTGACCAATATCAGCAATATTTTGATGATAGATTTTTTAATTCATTTTATAGAGACTGTACTCTTGGCTTGACACTCCATTTGTTGCAATTATAATACAATGCATACAGATGAAACACATTAAGGATTAGTCACTTGGAATCACTAAGATACACCTCGCAGTAGACTAATCACCAGAAAGCATGAAACTTCTAAAAACGAAAAAGACAAACCATTATATAAGTAATATGAACTTACAGAGTTAACCCCTGAACTTTTAGTACAGCTTACACAGTTCACACCCCCACCATGATCAAGTAGCTCAAGCAGCAATACGGAAGCAATACATCCACAATGGAGACGCTGCCAATGCCAAATTCAATTACTTGCGTTCTGTGTAGAATCCATGAGGAGTCTACGAGTTATGAGGATATAGAAATAAATAAATTGTTAATTGTTTATGTACCTTGCCACATGAAGCACAATCCCTCCAACCAGAATCCTTTGAGTGGAACATGTCACAAAAAATTGATTGCTCATATGCAGACCTATAGAATAAAACATCCTTAAGTTACAATTAAGGATCATACTATTTTACACGGTGAAGTAATTGCCCCATTATCTTGACCAGTACCTAAGAAACAGTAAATAACTGACGTGCCTGAACGTTTAATTCTAGTTGCTGCCATATTTTTCCTAAGAATCATACAAAATTTTAGATTTAGGATAAAAAAGATTTTCTTTAAAAAACCGTACAGTAAACTTTAAGTATCATGAAAACAACTTCATTTTCCAGTTTGGTTGCCCAATTTCAGTTTCAGACACTAGCTTTGAAATAATCAATTTTTACAAATCTAAACCATCAGATTCAAACAAATGGGACACGCAAAGAAATTCATGGTAATATCCGGAAACAACAATGCTACGGTGAAATATTCACCAAAAGCCCAAAAATAGAATGTTGGGATATAGAAAGCCGTTTAAGAATAACACCAAAGAAATAAATATATGGTCAAGGAAGAAATCAGAAGAAGAAAATAAATAAATAAATGTATAAAACTGCGGCTGAAGCCATACAATCTTAGCCATCCAAATAATTGCGTAGTCTAAAAATGCCTCACGCATTAGAAGATGAAGAATATAAGGAAAGCAATAAATTTACCCGCACTTGTCGCAGAGAGTGGCAAATTCGCCAGATCGCAAAGGCCAACCTTTTTTCCACCCGCTCGACGTCGAGGCTCCGCATAATGCATTCATGCAAGTCTTCGACTCCATTCCCAATATCAATTCTACAATTAGCGAAAAAACGCGAATCCAAATCGGCAAAAACAAATCCCTAACAAATCCCCGTTTCGATAAAATCCAACTAATAAATTGGTCAACCAAAGGGCAGTACAACTCCACATAATATATGTAATACACAACAGCTGAAAGAGAATTAAAGAAGCTAACCTCTCATCACAATCTGTCACACAATACAGAAGGAAACTTCAGCTATTTATGCAAGTACTATGCAGAGACGATGTTCGATTTCTCCATATATCAGCTATCTTACACCTTGAAGACTGAGCTTTTGATCAAGGAAATTATTGAAAAATAAAGCCCCAGAAGTACCTGGATCAGGAGTAGTGACGGTTACCGGTGACCGGAGAGAGAAATCAGCGATCGATAAGAGAAAACAGAAACATGTGCATGCAAAGTAACAGTCTATCAGAGGTGAGAGAAAGAGTTTGGTAATTACAATAAAAATGCATGCACGATGATACTTCAAGACTCGGCGAACTCGCCCACCTTTCTTTTCTCCCACTTACCATCTGATTTTAATTTTTTAAAATAAAAAATGTTTTCACACGTGTAACTCACTCGCGGTCTTTTGATTGGTCGAGGCCGGTTAAAAATCAGCGAGTGGTGTTACTTGCCGAATGTCAGCGAGTGTGAGAGGATAGGAAATTATACCAAATTATTTCTTTTTGTTTTGAAATAATACCTAATTATTATTAAACAAGCGAAAATAGAATAAAATAAAATAAAAATAAAAATACGGCGGCACGACAGCACCGTAAAGTGCGCCACGAGGCGGTATTTAATCCGATCGCATATTTCGCATGCAATTGAGTATAGAGAGTTGAAGTTACTAAAATACCCCCAGTAGTGGAGATGGTTTGCCAGCACAGCTCAGCTGCCCCTCCCAGTTGACGCCGTCTGTCCACGGTGGATTATCATGATTCCGTTGTAGATTGATCTTACTTATTTGGGATAGTAAAAGAATTATGACGTCATATTAAGAGGTGCTGATGTTAGGTGACTTGGGAGTGCGGTATGCACCTACCACGGTGAAAGAGAAACACTAACCACGCGCCTGATGACATGACCAGTCACGTCTGACAACTGACCTGGCACGTGGGTGCACGCGTGTTGGTTGTGCTGGTAATGTATTATTATAGGCGAAACAGTTGGCCCTTGGCGTAAACAAGGGTTACAGCCTCGTAGAGAATGTTTGGTTCAAAGCAAATTAAAAAAAAAAAAAATTCAATTTATGACATTGTTTGGTTGGAGATAAATCAAATTTATTTCCTCCTTTTAAATTCAAATCTGGATATTTGTTGAAATACATTTGATAAAAAAGAAAAATAAAGAAATTAAAAAAGAGGAAGAGTGGCATCTATGTAGACATAGGAAGGCCAGTTAAATCGATATTTTGATGCCTTGCTTCAGCTTTTTCTCTCGTAGTGGCTTCCTAATCATTGGATTCATTAATTTTAGTTTCTTTCTGCTCAAGCTTTTATTAATCCACGTTTGGTCCTTTTAATTATAATGTATGTACCGCTGAATTTATTTATTTAACCAGGACGTAGAATATCATTACATTGCAAATGGCCCAGGTCTCAGAAAGCTACAAACATCCATTACTTTAAAAAAAATAAAAGACCAAGCCCAACAAGAAACTCTAGATTAGCATTCCAAGCTTTCCCGATTGAAGAAGGATACAAGATGGATCTTTTTGCAAGTCCAATTTTCAAACAAAAAAAGGCAGGTATATATATATTTTCTATTTTTCTGAATTTTGTACTAAATATTTATATAAAAAGTTTTTATTTTGAAAAAATAGCATAATTTTTCTTTATTTAATCTCTGATAATAAAATTTATATACAAAAAGTTGAATGATATTAATATAAATCATAAATAAATGAAATATTTTTCTTTTTTATCTGTCATTAAATTAAAACTTTTTAAGTGTTTATAAATATAAAAAATATTTTCAATGATAATTTAAATAAAGTGGCTTTGAAGATGATAAATGTGTAGCCATTTTAATTTCTATTAAAGTTCGAGGGTTTTTTAGGAGTTGCATTTACAATATTTAAATTAATTTCATATTTCAGTAAAATTTATTAATAATTCAATTTTTTAAATTCGAAGGGAGCATTGATTTTTTTTTTTTCTTTTTATGCCTTTAAATTTATTTTAGGATTTATTTATGCTTTATTTTTAATTATTCAATTTATACAAAAATAATTTAAATAAATTATTATATTATACATTATTTATTTTTTTAAATACTTTTTAAATTATAATAAATTTATTTATTTATGCTTTTTTTTACTTCAAATGTGTATTTTTAAGTATTGACTTTTTTAATAAATTTTTTTGACAACGTGACAACATAATAAAAATTTACTCATTTTAAATCTAGTAAAAAAAACACATTTTATTTTTATTTTTTATTTTTTGTATCAATAATCATTTTTTAATAATAAATAAATAAATAAATATTATGAAATATAAATAAATTATATATATATATATTAAAATTTAATTATTATATATCGTATTATTAAATTACTATACAATAACTGATTATTGTTAAAATAATTGATATATGTTAATTGAAAATATGAAAAGAGATAAAAGTCAATGGATTCTTTTAATGCCATTAGGTATAAAGAAAGACAGCTTAATTTGTGCAAATTAAGCTGTTGACCGTACTGTGTAAAAAGTGAACGTGGCCGTTGGACTATCTCGTCTTGCAGAGTTCTGTTCAAACTCCGGGGAAGGAGAAAAGGAGGAGGAGGAGGAGGAGGCTGTTAAAGCATAGCAACTTAGATTTCTCAGGAGCAGTGAACTACTACTGTATAAGAAATGGAATTATACATATGTTGATAATTAGAAGACGAAGAATAAGAAGCTAATGTATGTATGTCCTTGCAATGAAAACTTATATCAAACCCTTAATGATCTACTAAATGTCTTCCAGGATTTGGGGTTTTTGGGATCCGGAACTTCCTTTTTAGCCCCATCCTTCCTGCGAAAAATGGGTTTCAGCAACTTCTTCAATACCTTGTTGAAACCCGATCCACGACGCCTCTTCCCTTGTCTCACCTGCGTCACCAACGCCGGTGGATCCTCCCCATTCAGAGGTACCTTGAACCGAGACTGACCTACACTAGGCTCCGAAAGACTCCGTCCGAGAATTGCTTGGTTGAGCTGCACCTCAAAAGTGAGCCGCTCGAATTGGTCTAGTAGCGTACTCTGCTCATCCCCAAATCTTTTGAGAATCACCGCTATTTCGTCCATTGGTTAGCTAAGCGTATCTTGGCGTGTTTATAGTGTAGAATGGTTCTCTTGTTTGCTTTTAAACGTGACTGGCTGAGCAGAGCAGAAGTGCCTTATCCATTCAAGTGATCAAAGCATCATTCCATCGTAATTAACGTTGGTGCAGAGTGTTGAAAAAGCCATTAAGCGAGTTTGCTCCAATACAAATTCACCATGAAAGATAAGATGCATGTAAAGGTTTGATTCCATGGTCGTGTCTCTCTCTGCGTGTTTAAGACAAAAGTGAAATGACGAGCTTTGCTTCTTGAAGGGGTTGCAAAGGGAAGAAACGGGGAGAGATCTGATTAGCTCACCCATATTTTTCTGTCCTGTAGTGGGCCTCCGATGATCCACTTTTCCTTTTTTGCATAGATATGTCTCTGCCTCTCTTCTTATCGTTTCTCCCTTTTTCTAAGTGTATATATAAATTATTTTTTATTAAAATAAATATAAAATAATATATAATAAATTAAAAAATATTTTTTATTACAATTATGAATATTATAATTATTTTTATATTATATATCTTACAATTTTAAATAAAATTAACAATGTAAAATTTAATTTAATCTCATTTCTTACACAAATTAATTATAAAAAGCTGAAAGAAAGAGGGAGATCAATAGGCCCAAGATGGGAAGGGCCAATACGTAGATAGGAATCTTAGCAAGTCACCTGAAACACGAGCCCAAGGTGGACCCAAAGAGCGGCCCATGTACTACTGAGACTGCCTCTGCTTTCGTCTCTCCACACTCGATTCGATTTTCTGTTACAGCGAAGTGTTACACGGCTTCAAGTGTCTCTACCCCTCAAACCTCATAGATTGCGCCCAAATCAATCCTTCAAACCCTAGATTATCTGCATACCAGATCTTTTTAATTCTATCTTCTAGCTTCTTTGCCGTTTCTCTGATTATTATTATTATTATTATTGTTAGCTATAGTTATTCATTTGTTTTCCTTCCCGAAATCTAAGCTGTATCCAGGACTGTTTTTCATGTTGCGTTGTTTTTTTTTTTCCAAAAATTTGAGAAATAGGATCTGGATTGGAGAGAAATCTGTGTCAATGGATTTTGGGATTTGATTTCATAAGCGCGGAGCTAAAATTGTGTTTTGCAATGGATAGAAATGGAACGCTTGTGTCTGTATGTTTACTGTTTTTTATATTTGCGGAGGTTTCTGACGCTTCCTTGCTCACGACGTTTCGAAAATTCGTAGCTGTGGCTTCTACGGGCACAAGTCAAGTATATCTCCCTTTGTCTATATTTGTGTTTTCTTATTTTTTTTTATAGGGAGACAATAATTTATTCTTTTTTGTTTGTTTTTTTATTAGATTTCCCCATCGCCAAGTCCAGATCCTTTACTGGTTGGGAATAATACCACGTTAAATCGGACAATTTCGAAGGATGGGAAGGAACCAGATAATTCTAACGAGGCCGATTCGGGTTCAAAAGGTTTGATGCCGGACCTGCCTCAAAACAAAAGCGAGGATGTGAAGGCTCATGGAACAACAAATAAGAATGACAAAAAAACGGATTCAGAGTCTGAGGTTGCTCAAAATTGTACTGGGATGACTAGGTGGTGCAAGGATCAGGATAAATTGGTTGCCTGCATTCTTAATTTTCAAACTGGTAAGTCATATTACATTTCACAACATGTCTTGTGTCTTTCTTTCAGCGAAACTGCACTTGTTTCAAGTATTAATATGGGCAACATTTGCTTTCTTTAGGGCACTGATTGACTTCAAAACTAATAAAAGGTTTTGTGAACTTTACATTAGCACTAATTTGTGATATCAAGTTATTGGCAGAGCTGGTGTTAGATAAACTGTTATGCAATATTTAAAGGCAGAAGAGAGCAAACTTTTTAGACCTTCATGGAATTCAATAGACCCTTAGGGATTCCAGGTGACTTTACTAGTTAATTTCATTCTATGGATCATGACCCTTGCGTCAAACAAGATTGAGTCATAGGCCACCAATTGTATGGTGGAGATAATTGATAAGAAATTCAAGAGGTGTAATGGCTCAAGCATTTTGATTTCTCCTTTTGGGAAAGTGGGAGAAAGATAGTTCCTTGAGATATGTTACTCAAGGCTCCTTGAGATATGTTTTTCAAGGCTGAATATACATACATATATAATATGACTTTAAAATTTATGATATATTATGAAATGAAGTATAATTTTAGCTCTTAAGTCTTCATTAATATTGAGCCCATTGAACAAGGACTATACCTTCAAGTGAGCTCATGTATCAACTAGGCTGAGATGAAATCTCTGGCAAGTGGAGGTTTCTACAAAAAATGAATGAAGAACATAAAACTATGGAGATTTCAGCTAAAATTGGAACTCTATAAAATTTTCCTTCTCTTTTTTGTATGTGTTTGTCCTGGGTGAGTTTAATTATGCCACGGAAGATATGAAATTGTCAATCATTTTGTTTGGATCAAATTCATTGGTGACAAACAATAAGGTAATTTGGTGAATAGTGTTTTTTACTCTAAAACACTCATCTCATAATCTTAAAACACATAATAAAAAAATCTCAAAACCAAGCACCAAAAACAAGAAATCAATCTTGTAACTGAGGTATCTAAATAAGCAAAATATTAGAACCAAGAACACCAGCCAAACTAGATTTTAACCAGTATCCGACCCACTACCAATCACCTATGATTCAACCACACTGTGATAAACGACAGTTTGGATGCATTGTGAGGCTAAGAGATCAAGATAACAGTAGATACTAGATAGTTGATGTCAAGGTCCCGAAAAGAGCTGAGGGTGAAGGAAAAAAGCATAGAGTGAGGATGAGGGTGAGACGACACAGGATCAAAGGACAGAGGGATGTTTGCAAGGGTCAGTGAGGCAGTGAGGGTGGCGATGTGATGCAACATATGCTTAAGAATAATGGAGACGGAATTTAGATTGACAACAACAACCGCCTAATGTGCTACTGGACAATATTGGAATAGAGAAGAAATTGAACTAAAATTTTCATTTCAAAACTAAGGTACTGGGGTTAGGCTTGGAAGAATTTCTCCTAGCTTGAAGGAGTCCATTGAGTCCAAAGGGAGAAGGGCTGCACTGAGCAGAGAGTCAGTTCTGCTGGTTCTTCTTTCTTAATTTTTTATTACTCAAATAAGCCGAAGTAGAAACCAAAATTCTTAATATGGAGTAGCTGAACCAAACTAAATGAACTGAATAACAGAACCAATTGAACTGAATTGGTCCAGAAATTACTCACCCCTACTTGGATTAGATCTTGCTCATATTTCAATGGTTTGATCATGTTCAATTATTTTCTGCACTGCACATAGCATCATTTTGCCTTGGTTAGAGTTAGGCTGGCCTAAATTAGGGGGAGTGTTGATGCCTCCATGTTCATTTCAAACTATGCCATGACTGTAAAGATTGCTTCCTGGCACCTTTCATTTACATGTTGGTTGCCATTGGTAGTAGTTAGGGGGGTTATTCAAGATTAAGGGTTAATAGATGAAGTTTGTAATTGAATAATTGATGTTCTAAAATATCCATATTCCCATGTCTAATGCGTCTATTAAGGATTGGAGTTCATATGCATGCGTATGTAGTCCTCTGGTTCAATTGTGTAATGAACATAGGAGATTAGGCGCTCACACTAATGTATCCGAATTATTTGTTTTGGACATTGATAGTTAAGATGATTGCCTCAATTGTATCTTGGTCTACATAGTTTGATGTGGGATTGCTATAATGCAATAATAGCATATATTTCATATTTGTTTTCTAGGGGACTTGTTTCTTTGTTTTAAAAGCAAAGCCATCTTTACTTCCAGTGTTACATTTTTTACATTTATGGTTGATCTAATCCAAGTTAGGCCTTACATTTTTAATATATTGCCATTATAACTTTCTTTACCTCTTCTTTCTTGAGATGACCACACAATATTTTAGGGATGCCAATAGGGTTCTTCTGTTCCCTCCACTTCATTTTAAGACTAAATGGTATCCTTCTTTGTCATTGAACTATTTGTAATATAATGAAGTCAGACTATTATTTTGTGACATGTCAGAGTTTCATTAGAGGAGTTATGATTCACAAGTTCACATGAGAATATGATTTTCCTTGCATCTAATATGCTCATTGATTAAGCTGTAACAATCAATATCAACCTTTTTTATATAATTTTTTATTTCCACAAATGAAGGAAAATATATAAATGGGCGATTTTTGTAGTATTGCTTTCCAGTTAGTTATGATGGAATAGAATATTGAATGTGCTAAAAAATCATTATAGCTGAGATAGAGATAACAGGATTGATGTGTGGAATGCTAGAAAGGAATGATTTCACTTGTGGGAAGATGGAAGTGGTAAGCATTGAAAATAAGTTAGAAAGCCTGGTGAGGTGGTTGTACTGGTTTGTTAGGCACACAAAGGGAAAGGATAAGTCTAGGATGATCATTCATGAAGGACACTTTATGAAGTAGTATACTGGAAATAAGGTAGATGGTTTGAAAGAAATTTTAATTTCCAACAGATATCTTTATAATTCCCGCAAAGGCCTGTCCTTATGGAAGGAAGAAGATCTAATGGATTATAAGGATCAATGATAGAAAAAGCAAGCATTAACTTCTTCTTGGTCAGTGGTTGCTAGGATTGTAATCAGAGACTAGATTGAGGCACTAGCCCTTCCAAGAGAAAATTGAACCTGTGAAACAAGATACTACAGTTGTTGCCAAACCTTATCTAAATCGATAACCTTCGATAGGCTGGATGTTTTCTGTCAGTAGCAGCCTGAGATTACGGTTTCTACTGAGGAAAATAATACAAAATGCAGAAGAGAGAAAAATCTTAGAGCGAGAATGGATGAGGGAGGAATAGAGAGAATAGAAGAAGAATATTGAGAGAGAAAGTTGACTGTTATTATAATTCTTGAATGCCTTTTCTGTTACAGGTATTCTGTATTTGTACTATTAAGCTACAGTAACTATCTCCTCTAACAGATCTAAAACTTCTCCAACTACCAACTCCTTTTCCTTCAAAACAAACTTCTTTTCTCTATACTTGACAACTTTTTCTTCTGACTGTTGGATCATAAAGCCATTTGTACTTTTGAAGGACAATGGCGTTTTTTCTTTATCTTGATACACATCTTTAGTTGTGTGAGCCATCCTTTATCAAGGAGCTTTAAAAGGTGTTTTTAGTTTCAATTGTGTCCTCTGTTTTCTCATCCATCTGGCATCTATGGTTCTATACCATGTGCAGGTAGAGAAAACCATTGCAGTGAAATTGTGAAAGAACTTCATTCAGCTGTCTGACTTAGAAAAATTATGCTGTTATTGCTGAGATGTTTTTATTGAAAATAAATAGTTATTAACAAACATCCACTGGATTGATATTCTATTCAATCATTTGCATCAATTCTCAAGTCAATTAGATGGCAAGCATTTCATGTTTTGTGATAGATTTTACTTAAGATTACGTTAGATAAGAGTTCATTTTAAAAGATTATGCAGATAAAAGAAAAACAATGTATAGAACTATTATGAAATTTGATGTGCATGATTGAATGAAGTATTAAGAATTGGCCAATCACCTTAGGTTTTTATGCAGTAGTGTAAGAATTGCAATAATGTAATGGTTTTTCATTTAATGAATCATCTCAAATTTTCAATTTCCTTTCCTTTGCAGGGCACAAAAAGTTTGTAGTTTTAGTCCAGAATGAAGGAGAAAGCAATCTGAAAGTGAATCTTTCTGCTCCAAATCCTATCGATAATACTTTGCTTGAAATACCCAAACACCAAACTACTAAGGTGTGCTTCATTTTTCTGTTACTTCTACCATATCTATAATCAGTGTGGAACTGTCATGAAATATATGATAGTATGGCATGGATCAATGTTCTGTTCCTTTGTCACATTTCTTTAATCAGTGTGGGACTGTTGTGAAATACATGATATCATGGCATGAGGTTGGAAGGCTGTGGCTTGTGGAATAAACGAAAACCCAAGGGAATTCTTTGTCTCGGGTCTATGATAACAGCATGTTTCAAGGGTTAGAAAAGACTCGCAATATCTTGCAGCCTCTTGACCTCCAGTGACCAAATCAGTGTGCAATTGAATAATAATATCTGGAAATCGGATTCAATCATTTGATTTTGGTGTTTTAGCAGAAACCACTGGTAAGATGGGCCAGATGGATAAAGGAAAATTTTTTACATTCTTTTCATACCCTAAATATTGGTTGATTTTAGTGGTGGGCCCTTGTTAGGTTTTCCTTTTCTTCTTGTCTTTCATTCTGTGTGGGGAGGGGGTTGCAATCAGGGAACGATGCATGGGAAGTAGACATTTCACCATGTGCATTTAATGCATACTTGTGTTGGCATCTCTTATAAGCTGAGTTTCTTATTTGTTTTCAGATCAATTTAACTGTTGGAAACAGCAATGAAGTGATGCTGAAAGCTGGAAAGGGGGAGTGTATTTTACATGTTGATCTTCCTGCATCTCAGGGAAACATTTTCTTGCATCTTCCTTCTTATGACAAACTGATCACTCCCATTAATGGTGCCTACTTCATAATTCTCACAGTAATAATTTTTGGAGGGTTATGGGCTTTCTGCTTGTTTAGAAAGAGGAGACAACAGGATGGCATTCCTTATCAAGAACTTGAGATGGGTTTGCCGGAATCTAGTTTAGCAAACAGTGTGGAAACAGCAGAAGGTTGGGATGAGGTTTGGGATGACGACTGGGACGAAGAAAATGCAGTCAAGTCACCAGCAGCACATCATACAGGTAGCATCTCAGCCAATGGCCTTACTTCCAGGTCTCCTAAGAAACATGAATGGGAAAATTGGGATGACTAAGGAAAGGGGCTTCTTCTACCCACAGGGGTACAGGGTGGAGAAACAAGAAAATGAATAGATACACGAAATTTAGGTGATGAAATATGTGGTGGTAAATCATTCTCACACTTGTCATGCTGACATTTGTAATTTTCATGTGACAACGAGAGTCCAGGGAGGTCGTTTTCATTTCTGAAGAGCAGAGGTGATGTATCTTTCGGCATTTTGTGAAATACAAAGTGTTATTGAAAGTGGCTCCGTTTGTTCTGTGCAATACATGCCTAGTAGCTTTCATTTTATATCACCATACGTTTTGTTAGTTATCCTGCGTAAGATGGCCGCGCCCATGGGCATATATTAGGGGGAAACTATAGAGGATCAAAGGGCAATTCATAAGCCAACTGAAGTAGAGCTTTTATCTTCTTTCTATTGTGGGTATATCGGGTTTGATATATGAAATGGATTCGACTGGAGAATCATCAGTGTAAAGGCTGAGAACCATAAGTGGAAGCAGAGCAGTGATGGTGCCTTAAGGCGTATCATTTCTCTACCCAAATGATGCGGTATTGAAAGAGGATACTTGGATTCAAATAGCCCTGAATTTCCTGTTTGCTCATTGGCTTTAGAATTATTAATATATTTTTTTCATTCATTAATTATTTTAAAATATTTTCAATTTAATAAAATAAAGAGGGTCGTAATTAGCATTTCTCATTTTGGAAATACCCATTTTGATGCCGCTGTGCTGCTTGTGATATTGGCGGTACTTGATCAGATCAAATGCTACACTGCTGCTTCCATGAAATGGCGCATCAAACATCTGATCGTCTCCAAAATTCTGATTTCTTGTCCCACCTCCTAAACTGGATTAATGATTCCACATATATCACTAATACTAAAGTGCTTTGTCTACTCTACTTTTTTTTTTTTTTAAATTTAATTTCTAATAATAGTGAATATGAAAATATAAAAATAACTATTTAGTCAATGTTATGAATTAATACACAGGAAATTTTAAAATAGAAATAATATTGGTTATTGCTAACAAGTATGTTCTAATTATTTTGAAATATAATGATACATGAATATTTTATGAATTTTTAATATTTAATAATAACTAATATAAATATAACAAAAAGCAAGAGAAAGGACTTAGATTTGGAAGTTTGAACTTTTTTTTTTCAATTAAATTTTAAAATAAAAAAAAAGATACGCAATATAAATGTTTTTTTTTTTTTTTTTGGTTTTGTGATTCATAAATTGATGGGCATTATAAAGTTGGTACATAAAAATTTATTGTGGCAGAGTTTTGTTTTTCATATGCTGGGACATCAGATATGCCACTGCTCTCGGTGGAGCCTCTTATTAAAGAGGATCATCATTCCTTATTTTTTATTTAAATTTCATTATAATTATTTAAAAATAATTGCTATTCAATTTTTATATTTTAGTTAAATAATTTTTCTAATTTCTTTATTTTTTTAAATACACTAAATAATTTTATATTTTCATTAATTATTTAATTTCTTCATTAATTTTATAAATTAAATGATTATATAAATGAAAACATTTCAATTATTTTGATAATTTTAAATAGATAAAAAGATTAAATAATTAAATAATTAATCATTTAAAAAATTTAAAATTTAAAAAATTAATTTTATTCAACTACTAACATTAAATAATAAATTTTCTTAATTATTTTTATTTTGAGTGTTCAAACAAATATTTATTTGGCTGGACAAATCAGTTAAAAAAATCAGTCTGAATTTTAAAAAAAATTAATTAAATTTTTAAATTTTTATTTTTCTGAAAATTTATGCTATATACTAATTTATTTTTATTTAAAAGAAAAAAACGGAAAATTTGAAGGTATTTAGAAATTTTAATGAGAAAATATTATTAATTAATAATTTTATTGATCGAAAAACATAAATTTATAAATATTTTAGAAAAAAAAAATATCTAATAACTACAATATTCTATCAAATAAAACCCTAAAAAGTATAATTATTAAAAAAAAAAATAATCAAAGGGATAAATAGGAATTTTGTTTTGGATGGGCCAATGTTGCCATTACTGAGAAAGGAGGTCTTATTCTGTCTGTTGATAGAGCAAAAAAGCAAATCCAAAATATGCTTATTTATCTGTTTTGGATGCTTTTAAAGAAAACTAAAAATTAATGAAATGGCACTTTTTTTCCACTAATTCATAATCAATACACAGACATCAATTCATTTTTTTGGTTGGCATGTTTCACTTTACTCCTTCTCTTTATCCCAATATCACTTCTTCAAATTATGCTAAGCTTATTCAATGAATTAGGTCCCATTAGGGATAAAGAACATTTTAACTTGATAAGATTAAGAATATATATAACTCAATGAAACAGAGTCTTCATATATATATATATATATATATATATAATGAAGGTGAAAGCAAAAGGAGGGAACAGTCATTGATTCCATGGTTTCAGAAGCTTCCATCTGTTTCACTGTTAACACATTATTTGAGGAGAAGGTGTCAAACTTTTTCGCCTCACAAGGCAGAAGCAGAAGCAGAAGCAATGAGCAAATGAAAATCATGAAAAGTTTCCATGGTTAAAAACACAATATAATTGCCATGGCCACTCAAAAGGGGCATGCATGGCTGCTTTTTATAGGACACCCATGTGCCTTGCTTTGATTATGTCCATACCCATTTTTAATTTGGTGCCCTTTTGGGTCCAAACACCATTTGATTAGACCAAACTTGACATCAAAGATTTAATAATTAACCCTACTTTCAACATACATCCCATTTGCTCATATGATAATAGCAAAGAGGACACACACCATCCTTGAAGCAGCTTTGAAAAGAGTGCTTTACTGGTATAATTAATTAGCACTTCTTTTTATATGCAGCATAATTAGCATGAGTTGGTGTACTTAGTAGATACAAGTGTGAGCTTTACCCTTGTTTCAAATGAGAAGTTTGCAATGTATTTCCAACAAAAGCTAAAGGATTACTCAAAATTCAAGCTTAGAAGTGTGAATAAAGCAAGATAATGCTTTTCTTTTTCCCTTTTTTTTCAACAGCTAACAACTTGTCAGACCTTGTGCTTTTCTGATATTGACTTTGAGCTGTTGCTAAGCTTATCATTTTATTCTCCTACAATTTTCTTGTATTAAGACTTCCTAAATCAACAAGGAAAAAGAAAAGGAAAAGGAAAGTGCCAATGCAATTTTAACACCTTACCCTTCATTCTTTTCAAGAATGTTAAATCTTTGGTTGATTATGCTTATGTTATTTGTAAACATGTTCATTCATCAATTCAATCCCCACGTGGGGCATGGCTAAAATACTGAGTTTTTTTTTTTTTTTTTTTTTTCCATTTGTTTGAATTCAGAATAAGGTGTAGAGAATAGAGACCCACCTGGAATGTGAAACTTGAAACAGACTTTGTAATAAAACAAAAGATAGATTCAGTCAAGCATGGAGTCTGTAGGGAAGATATATCATTGATGTAGTATTTGAAGGGCTCTATATCCACCGGTGAAAAAGAATCCGGAAACTGTTATAAAAAGAGAAAGAAATGATACAAAGAAAATTACAATGACAACAAATAAGCATTTGAACAGAAAACAAAAAGGGTAAATTCAACAATATATGAAAACCGGATTCTTCTTCCCCGGAGAATGCGTACTTTTGTATCTTTCTTGAACTCTAGATATTCAACTCATTCAAATTCTTGGCTCTCTGTAGGACATTGGATCAGCTCTAAGATATTGATCACTTCCTCCATGTCTGGCCTATTTGATGGTACTTGAGATGCACATATTAGACCAAGTTTTATCACTGGAATTGCCTCATCCACTGGAAAATTTCCCCCAAGTTTTCCATCAAAACACTCCTCCACCCTGCCATCCTCTAGAGCTCCCCTTACCATATCGCAGAGCACCACCACATCATCCTCCATATATTCCACTGGTCTTTTACCTGTCACCACCTCCAAAACTAAGATTCCAAACCCATAAACATCACATTTCTCGGTTATCTTCACAGTTCGACAAGCAAACTCAGGAGCCATGTAACCTAATGCACTCTGGATTTTACTGCTTAGGATACAGCGATCAAACACGGGCAACAGCCTAGCCAGGCCAAAGTCTCCAACCTTTGGATCACCAGATTCATCTATCAGAATATTGGTTGATTTCAGATTGTAGTGAATTATGTTCATATGATGCAAATGTGCCAAGCCTTTTGCCATTCCCATAATTATGTTGAATCTCTGTCGCCAGGATAGGCAGTTTATGTTGGCATCATGGAGATGCTTATACAAACTCCCGTTGGATGCATATTCATAAATAAGGAGCTGCAAGGATGAAGTCCAGTAATAACCTTCCAGCGCCACCAGATTATGGTGCCTGATCTTTCCAAGTCTCTTTACTTCCCTTTCAAAATCATCTTGGGACTTTATCAAACTTGAAATTGTTAGTTTCTTTATTGCAACTGAATGTCCATCTCGAAGTATTGTTCGGTAAACAACTCCAAACCCACCACGACCAAGTTCGCAGTCCTTGTTGAGTAATGCATGGGCACCAGCGACAAAATCAGCATCACCCGAAAACATTACAAGTTTTCCATAGTTTGGATCATTAGTTGGGGAACAACTGAAATCTTCCCCACCTGATAAAGTGAGTGCAACAGGAGTTCGTTTCATGGAAGATCGTACATGGATGTTGAGAAGAGACACAGCTACCACACCAAGGGCAATGAAAGCAGCTGCACCAATAGCAATGAGGGAAGAGATGCTGAGAGCAATTTTCTGGTGATTGTGATTTATAGAGGAGCCATTAGAGGAGGCAGAAGAGTTGGGGTTTAGAACAATGGGCTTTGGATGGACTGAAGGGCAGGAGTGGTTGACAACAGAACCACATAGAGATGGATTTCCAGAAACAGCTGAGGAGGAAATGGTGTTGAAGAAACCCCCAACTGGCAGCTCACCTTGTAGGTTGTTATGGGAAACGTTGAATGACACAAGGTATGAAAGATTTGTCAGCTCCTTTGGCAAGCTTCCAGAGAGGTTGTTTAAAGATAAGTCCACATATTGGAGGTTGCTTATGTTTGCAATGGCTGCAGGCACTGGACCAGTGAGGTTGTTCTGAGATAGCATTCTGAACAATTCAAAAAACAGAAAAGTGAATTTGTTAAAAGAGTGCAAGGTTCCTAAACTATGGATTGAACATACAACCGGTATAATATCATTGATTCATATAAATGGGAGGAAAGGAAAACAGGAATGCAAAAGCCCCTGATCTTCACTTTTCTTTTTCAACTTCAACCATTTAGCTAAAGTTACAAATTATAACTACACAAAACAAATGAATGCTAAATTGCCGAACTACGTTTTGTCTATTCAAGATTCAGTCACAGTACACTAATGATCAAACCAACTACATAATGAACACGGGTAACCATGAGTGCACAGCAAATGACGTACAGTTCACTGGGCTAAGAGCAGACATAAGCCATAGGCGATTCAGCAGTGTTTCATTTTCCACTATATATCTCAAGTATACATGTCATTCAATACCATAAGCCTTAGTCAAGAATAATAGGAGAATGAAATTGTTAATAATTTATCAGACACTTAATTCACTAGAAAGAATCAGCAAAATATAGCTTCCATAGATCAAAAACCACATAAGCAAGAAAGGACTTACAAAGATGTTAGAGATGAGCAGTTGTTTAATTGAGTTGGAATATTCCCAGTTATGCAGTTCTTGTCCAATATCAGTTCCACAAGTGAAGCTGCTCCTCCAATTTCAGAAGGAATTCTTCCACTTAGCTTATTATTACTTAAATCAAGAACTTGGATCATCTTCAATTCTCCAATGCTGGATGGGATGGAACCAAAAAGTCGGTTTCTGGATATATTCAAGAACAGCAAGCTGCTAACAACCCCAACGTTGGATGGAATTTCACCAGATAATCCATTTGAAGAAAGGTCCAAGACCTTAAGACCTTGAAGAGGGGCTGCCAAAGAGGAAACTGAAGGATATTGCATACTCTGACTGAGTCCGTTCCCAGAAAGTGAGATACTTTTTAAGCCCATCTTGAAAATCCATGGCGGAAGATTTCCTGTCAATCCATTCTGGCTGATATCTAGAATCAAAAGGTTAAGGCAATTAGCCATGGACTGCGGCAACCCTCCTGTAAGACGGTTCCTGGATAGATTTAATTCCTTCAGCTGATTAAGATTTCCTATTGAAGTTGGAATCCGACCTAAAAAATCATTGGAAGAAAGATCCAAACTCTCAAGATTTGTTAATTCACCAATCCAACCGGGAATTTCTCCTGCAAATGAATTTTCTCGCAACCTAAGAGAAGTGCACGACCTAAGTCTCCGCAATGACTCTGGAAGGATTC